>LR752314.1:58182-94120 GCA_902729485.2 Mus minutoides | reverse complement strand
TGGCCAGCCTCTATTTCTCTACTCTCTCCCTCTCTCTGCCTTTCTCTGCCTCTATTACCCTCTGAACTCCTCTTCCCATGCCCTGCATAAACTGTATTCTATACTATACCATCATGCGGCTGATCCCTCAGGGAGAAGGGATGCCTTGGCATGGGCCCGCTGAAGCACGCCCTCCCCCACATTTCACTGCACCCCCATAGAACATATTCTCTGTTTTTATCTTCTTATAAACAACAGTCTGTCCTTTCTTTGATGAAGAAACATCCACTCACCATGTACTTGCATGTCACAGCAAGGTTAAGCTTCTTAGTTTCCAAATTCTCAGCCCCAGTGTCTGGGCTCACTTTATGCAGGCCATTAACAAACACTCTCTGGATTGGCATTGATTCATGGACTATGCTGGCCTCAAGATGAAGGTTGAAATTGCACTAATCTAGAGAAATTGGGTGTTAGACTGGAGGGAGCATGGGTACCTAACCTACCACTTGGATTGGATCTGCACAGGAAAACCACTGCATCAGGGACATCTGTGTTGTCCCTTTCACAAGGCAACAAAGAGTCCTTGTTTTCCTTAGCCTCTGACACATTGAAGTTGGTTGGCAGATACTAACTCATGCAGCACTTGCTGGTCCTCTGGGAGTGCTAATTACCTTTCAGTACTGGCTTTAGATGTCAGAAGGAAAGGTGCATACACACAGACACACACATGTACATACATACATACACACACACACACACACACACACACACACACACATGGGATGAAGGTGATACCTGTTTGTTTTCCAACAAGAGAGAGAGAGGGTATAGATTCAGATGGGTGTCAGGTGGGGAGGATCTTAGAGGAGTTGGGGGAGGGGAAACTATAATTAGATTAAATTATATGAAGAAAATATATTCAATAGAATAAAAGCAGAATACAAGCAAAACAAAACAAATAATGGAAGAAAAATGAAATAAGGCTTATAACATGTTTTCTTCTTAATTATTAATTATTAAAATGAGGTACCAGTCACCTCTACCCTACAGTGTATCACCAAAGATAGAAAGAAGGTGGGGAACTGTTTGTGGTAAGATCTGTGTACTTTTATGCAATCTCATGTTGCAGGTTTCCTAAGTTCTGGCCTCTTGTAGTTGTGATGAGTTGCTAGTACTGGGGAGATTGACAAGTGAAGGGGAGTAAAAGACAAGCAGAGCCATATTCAATGGGTGTGGATTCCATATATTTTTCTAGAAGAATAATGCGTACATCCTGACTCCTGGTACTGAGAGATGGCTGCCTGGTCCAGACAGCTGGGAGTCAGTCAGCCCTCTCTGTCAGTGTGTCCTACAGTCACACACGCAAATAACTTTGGATATAAAGTATTTGAAAAAAAAATTACACCTGTACTGAACACCACAGCCATTCCACGGTTATCATCTCTTAAGCAATGCAATATAATAGCTACTAACAAAGCATTTACATTATGCTAGGTATTATGAGGAATCCACACACAATTTAAAGATTACAGGAGAAGTGTAAGTTATATGCAAATATTGTATAATTCTGTATAGGGAACTTGAATACCCAAGGAACTTTTAGGTTCATGGCCATTTGGTATTTTATAAGTGCCAAGAAATGAGTTCCACAATCTTATGGCTCCTAGAAAAAAAATAGAATTATAATATTTAAAACCACAAAAATATGTAAATTAACTTTCTAATGCTGCTTTACTATACTAGACCTTGCACAGACTGTTTTATGTCTATCTTTTATCAACCACCTATCAATTATCTATCTATCTATCTATTTATCTATCTATCTATCATCTATCTATCTATCTATCTATCTATCTATCTATCTATCTATCTACCTATCTATCATCTATATTTATCTGTCAACCTAAATTTTATTTTTGTTTATTTATGTATCTGTCATCTCCTCATCTGCCAACTATCAATATCAATCCAGACATCATAGATAATTATCTCTTATCTATCTCTATTTATCCCCCAAGTGGAGTCTACAGGGAGAAGAGAGTAAAAATAAAGGGTTATTTTAGTTCATCTCTTCAGCACAAGAAATTGAAACATTCTGTTAAAGCTCCGTGTAGTTTTCCTGAATGTAGAATAGATATACCATGAGCTTCCATATGTGTCTTGAATGCTATGTTGCTACATGATCTTCCTTTCACTAGTTCTGCATGTGCCTACCTGACATACCATCCAGATTTCCTTATATACCCACCCACCCACTGCAAACTTTCTCGAAGATCCCTGCAGGAGGGTTGTTGAGGTAGATTTGAGCCAAACTAGTCTTCTCTGCTTTATGTCGTGTTGCTCTCAAAAGTAAGTGTAGACCATACTAAGGAAATGGTTCTGAGATATGGAGGACTGGCTGGGATGGCCCAAGCTCTGTTCTAATCTTCTCTGAATATTGATTTCCTGTATAATTCAGCTTTAGCCAGCATGTCCTTTACCCATGTATATAAAGCCCAAGGAGTACTTCTCGACTTCTCTCAGCTGTAATACATAGAAAAAAATGATTTGCTCTAGATTGCTTTCCTGACTTATGGGTACCAGCTTGTAATGAAGCTTGGCTTATGTTTTCCCTTGCAGACTATATATAGGTAAACAATCCATGTCTTGTAACCTATTGTACGTGGACCTTTTCTGTGCCCAGGGATTCAGACAATTTGATTACCATTGCACAGTGAGCCTGATTGACACTTATAATTCAGACTCATATTTACATTCTCTATAGCTCTGATCTGCTTTTGGGAGTCATAGAACACAACCATGTGAGACAAACATGTCCTTCAAATACCAGCACCCTGAACCCCCAGAATCTCTCACTGTGCAGTAGGCATCGGTTCATGTCAGCTTATCAGAGTGGCCCTGGCTGGTCTCCTCCTGTGGTTGTCTGCATTCTATTAGAAAGGGATTGCCACTCCTGTCCACGAGTCCAAAGCTGTAAAATTATAGCTATGTTGTAGTTTAGAAGGAAAGGATGCTTGTGAGAATCAAGTGGCAAGAACAAGTAAATCATTTAATAGATTGACCAGGGCATACAGTAGGCAAGAGATATTAGTCATTATAAATATTATTAGCACATCTACCAGTTGTCACCAGAGTTACTGTAATCATTCATCCATCAAAAATGATTTTTCTTTTTCTATCCTATTTTATTAATTCTCAGACCCAGACCGAGGTTCCCTTTTGGTCCTATGTGGTCAGTGCCCTTTAAAATACTCCAGTCTTGTTCTATAAACAATTACTGGGTCTTTAAGATAATACTTGCCTTACTAGCGAAGGGAGATTTGTATTTACTAGAGTAGTAGACATGTGTAAATGAAAGGGAGTTTACACCTCCTGCATATGTATATGGTGTATCTAAAACACTGTTATTTATTGTGTTTTAATTGTAGTGTGAAGGCACAATGTATACTTCTGCTGCTGCTAAGGGCATGCACACACACACACACACACACACACACACACACACACACACAATACTTTTCTTGAACAGCTAAGCCAGGCAAGCATACTTTTGGGTGATAAATTGTGCAATTTTTGATTTTTGAAAAGTCCTAAGGATTGTTATAAAAGTCTGTGGCTTCCCATATTGCAGTTATGAGTATATAAATGCTCATCTCTGTCCTAGGTGTGCATAATCATGAAATATATCACCACTCAAGGAGGCACATGCAAAGAGTCCACACTGTGGAATGCCACAATATCTTAGAGTAATGCACTGTGTCTGGCTGAATGATCTTTTTAGTATAAGCAGGTATAATAATTTTCTGCAAAATACTGTCAGGACAAATGTGGTGGTTAGTTTTATGTCAGTTTGACACAAAGTATAGTCATCAGAGAGGAGAGAGCCCCAGGTAAGAAAATACCTCCATCAAATGGGGCTGTATGCCTCTGTAGGGCATTTTCTTAATTAGTGATTGATGAGGGAGGGCCCAGCCCATTGTGGTGGTTCATCCATGGTTGGTGGTCCTGAGTTCTATAAGAAAGCGCACTGAACAAGTCATGAGGAGAAAGCCAGTAAGTAGCATCCCTCCGTGGTCTCTCCATCAGCTTCTGCCTCCAGGTTCCTGCCCTGTTTGAATTCCTCTCCTGGCTTCCTCCAGTGATGAATAATGACTTTTCAGGTTTTGTATTAAGAGTTTTGATCTACTTTGAATAGATTTTTGTACTGCATGATTAGAAGGGATCTAGTTAACTCATATGTAAATGAATCTGAGTACCATTCGGTGAAGAGAGTCTTTTTTTCATGCATAGTCCAGCATATTTCCTGAAAATTGGGTGGTAGTACATGTGGTTCCTTTTGGGTTTACAACTCGATTCTATTTAATATCTGTCTTTGCAGGTATCCAGACTTTTTATGGCTTTTATCTAATATGATACAGGATATTATCTTAATTATTTTGTATTTATTAAGAGTTACTTTATTGCTTAAGATATGATTCCTATTAGAGAGAGCTTCCTAAGCTGCTAAAAGTATATATCCTCAGGTCTTGGATGGAAGAGTTTTCAGATGTCTGTAGGGGACATTTCTCCTAGGATAAAATTTAATTTTGAAGTTTTGTTATTGACTTTAATTTCTTGGGGTGATTTATTTATTCACGTGAATGGAGAAGTTTAACTGCCATTGCAGTAGGACATACACTTGTAGGATGAGCAGAGCAGCCACCTTTGCATATATGCCAGAGAGCTGAGCAGCTGCAAAGGCATCTTCTGCAGGAGAACCTAATTAAGGACTGCCTGAAAGACCAAGGATCATAGATGCAGACAATGCCAGCCAATCGGGAAGTGCTGTTTAGAAGAGATGCTGCCTTGGGACTCATAGGGCATGGGAGGAGGGTATTAAAGGAGCTTGCAGTAGCATTCAGAGGAGCTTGCTGTGGCTCTTACCAATCCCAGAGTCTGTGCCCTGATTCTGTGCCACCTCACCTCCAATCCCCCAGAGCAAGTAGGGTTGGGCAGCGGATGGTCCAGGGCACAGGCATCATATACTTGCCTGGCCTTTTTGACTAGTCATGTTTGTTATATGAAATTGAATATATCAATATTCAGCATAACTTATAATTGTTATTTTTTGATAGATTGTTCCATTTATTGATATGTTCATATTAAAAAAAAACTCTTAATTTTGGATTGAAATTTATTTTACCAGATGTGAATACAGCTGCACTACTTGGGTTTTGGCTTTCATTCTTTAACTTTACTTCCATGGGTATCTTTGCTAGTTACAAATTTCCTGTAGGCAGCACACAGTTGTGTCTTGTTTCCAACCAAATCAGGTATCACAAATCTTTCTGATTTTTTATTTTTTATTTTTTGTATTTCTGTGTTGTAATGTACACATCTGTCCATGTGTAAATGCATTTCTATTTTAGCTGTAATCATCTTATTGATAAATCTCTATTACCATGAAGAGAAGAAAAGGAATCAAGGTAATGACTACAATTGAAACCAACTATAGAGCCACACCTCAAACTGATTACATTTAAAAATCCTAACATCGATGATCATAGGGCAAACAATTAAAAACATAATGCAGAACAAGCCATGGGGTTATAAATTAGTTATGGTAAAAGTAAAGAAAATAAATGGATGGAGAAAAGAATGGGACAGTGAAAGCAGAAAGTGAAAGGAGAAACAAGGTTAATGAAGGGAAAGTAGGATGGAGAATAATTGGTGAAGAATAAGATGTGGAAAAGTATAAGAAAGAAAAAATGGCGATGTCCTTGTGCATGCTCGTAGTGTGTGCTGAGGAGTCAGATGGAGAGGAGCGTGAGTCTGCGGCAAACATGAGCTACAAGTTAAAAGACTGGGCCGGAGCGATGGCTCCGAAGTTACCAGCACTAGCTGCTCGTCCATGGGCACTGCATGCACCCGGTGTGCCGACATCCATTCAGGTAAACACTCACACACATGAAAAATAAACACGACCTCAAAACCAATTCAAAAAAGAAAGAAAAATACATTAAATAGTTAGACAAATGGAAGAAGAGGCATAAACATCAGAATATACTAGATTAAAACATAATAGCAATTTAAATTGATAATTAAATGTAAGGACACAAAAAAGACAAAAAACAAACAAAACAAAACAAATAAACAACAACAACAAAAAAATCACACACACACACACATAAAGAAAATAATAAGGTGAAGTTTCAGGCCAACTTTTTTTCTTGCTCTTCTGACCTTTGGTGTGTCTGGTGCAGGGAGTGGTCAGTTGAATTTGGGTCTCTTAACTTCCTGCTGTTCAGTTTGGTGCTGAGCCTGGACAAGTATCAGAGCCTTTTTTCTCTTGGGGGATTTCCCTTCTTTGTATATCAGGCAACTACTATCCCCACTCAGCATCTCCAATGCTGCAGAGATACCACAGTTTGTACCTGTGGGACTCCATACTGAGACTGCATGCACTGCAGGACTGGTCAGTGATCTCAAGTCCAGTTCAGCATCAACACTCCACGGGAGGGAGAGTGCTACAGGAGTCAGTCCCTGTGGACCCGAGTTCACTGATGTGGGCAGTGCCATGCCTGATAAATCCGTGACACCAGTTGTCAGGTTATTGTTGACAGTCATTGTCTTTTGGTTTGATTCTGTCAATTTTGCAGGTGATCGGGGGCTGCTCCTAACCACAAAGGGCAGGGCTTTGGCACACGATTTACTGTCTGACTCCCCTGTCACAGTAAGCTTCTCCACTGGCCTCATGTAGCCTTCCTCTGCTCCATAACTGCCTTACTTGCTCTCTCCTATGCAATTGCCGCAGCAGATTGTCTCCTTGATCCTTGCCTTTATTGTTCTTTGTTTTCGGCTTTCCATCCTATCTCAGTCTTCATCAATAGCCTTCTTCCCAAGACGATGCCCAGCCACAACCCTCTGAGACACAGTAAGGGACAACATGGTCCTCCTTAAAAATATCGACGCACTATGTGATGGTGATAACTGTCTCACCAAATCCTCCACCTGGACCCAGGCTTGTAAGAAATAGGCTCTGGTCCTGTGGGTAGGGCTGCTAGTCTCTTTACACCATCACTTCATGGCTTTCCTTTTGCATGAGGTAAGAGAGCAATGGCTGGAGCTACTTATGGTCACTTCATTCTTTTTCTCTACAGCACTCTTCTGTTTCTCGTGCTCTCCAGCTGTCCTGTCACCTCCTTCATGGTTTTGGATTCTCTTCCAATCTTTTTCTTTTTGTAATGGAGTCTATTATTCTTTACCATCCTGATTCCTCCCATTCACTGCAGAGGCAGCTTCTAACTGGGAATCTCACCCCAGAGTAGTTGAGTCCCATTTGAAAAGTTCCCAAAGAAAAATATTTAAGTGAATTTAGTTTTCCTCATAAGACGATGACAAACTAGTGAATCTAAAATGAACAACAGAGAAGCCAAGCACTGCCAATCTTAAATGATTATAGTTTGTTATAATCTATAAAGGGCTTTCACCTATAACTATTATCATGATAATCATTCATCACAGTCTATTTTGTGCTGGGGTAATAGAACACTGCAAAATGGTAATTTGTAAAGAACACAAATTTATCTCTGAGAGTTTAGAAGGCTGCGAAGTCTAAGATGAAGGCATTATCATCTGGTCATTGGTAGCATCGACCTCTTGTACACTTATATGGTAAAAGACTGGTATACCATATGGTATAATGGGGTAATATCCTGAATTAACATGACAGAAGAACAAAAGAGAGAATCCATTCCCATAAATCCTTTTTATGATGACATCATTTTCCATTCCCAAGAGCAGGACATGTGTGTCGTACACATGTCCTAAAAGGCTTTTACCTTTCAACCTTGTTGCCCTGGACAGCACATGCTTCTAACCCATGGATTGGGGGCCATGTGCAGAGTGCAGCACATGCTTCTAACCCATGGATTGGGGGCCATGTGCAGAGCGCAGCACATGCTTCTAACCCATGGATTGGGGGCCATGTGCAGAGTGCAGCAGCTTTGTTTCCTGAATCACCTTAGCTTTGATCGTCTTCTGTCTTACCCTTGTCTATTCTGTGTCAACATATCCTTATTCCATTTCTACATCATGATTAACTCAAGGGTATTGCCCATGGTAGATGATCATGCTAATTTTTATAGAGCAGTCTTACACAAAAACACTATGGAGGGTCCTCTAAAAAAGGAAAAATGAAATTATCAGGAATTCATCCATCCTGCTTCTAGATGTGTACAAATTTGACATAACCAGCACCTAAGAGAGATTTCATCAACTTCACTCACATTACATGTAAATACTAAAGCATAATATTTTGCCCTTAGAATACATGTGTTTTTTTTTTTTTAATTTGGCAAGTAAGTTTTTTTTTAATAGAAAAGAAATATCAGGGAAAAAGTCTTGTAGATGAGATTACACAGAACATGCGACCAAGCCACTTCAATTTCCAGCGCCTCATGTGACTGGATTACTGAAACTGTTTAATGATTGAACGTTTATTTTCCTCACTATGGCACAGTTCCATTTGCAGATATATAATCCAACAATAAGTGTGCAAGGACAATAGGTTGCCATGGAAGCTGTTATTACAATGCCCAAAGTTATCTAATTCTTTGACATTGATGCATTAATTAGATGTTTCAGCAGTGAATGTGCCCTGGGAATGTGTGTGTGCGTACATGGGGGTGAGTGTTCCTTTCTAAATATTTAATGTAAGAGTCTCATCTTTAGGTAGTCACTTTGTACATCATCATGTGAGATAAAGTGAAGATGGATAGTTCCATTACTCATCTTTTTGGTTAAAAAAAAAAAAAAGATAAGCAGATTCTGCAAATGCATCACTTTCCTCTTCTTCTTATTTATCCTGTGGCTTTAAGAATAATGGTTCCATTAGAGTTTCATGGATTTCCCGAACCAGGGAATGGTCAATTATTGGCAACAATCACATTCCCCACACTTCACTAATGGCTGGGGGCCCACACTGTAAATTAAAGAGAAGACTGAACAAGCATAAAATGTGGACCCCTGCTCTGGCTAATTTAAAAGGTGTTTCATAACATTAACCCTGCATAGAGAGACTTGCCAATTGCAATGGAACCCGAGGAATTTGTATAGGATTTGGCTTTCAGTTTGGGGTGCTGCATTTTGAGACTGTCATTACCTATCTGGATGGTTACCAGAATAACAAAGGATATAGGAACCATGGTGGCTAGCTTAATAAATGATTGAGAGAGACAGGATGACTTTTACCAGAGGAAAGGAAATTTGAAGATGATTTAATAGTTGTCTTTAAATGTTTGAAAGCAGGGGGGCTGACATATTTTTTTTTAAGGCGACAGACCTGAAGTGTGATTGGAAGTTCCTGTTGTACGGCTCCAGGAAAGAGCATCACCATACAGACAGACAACCATCAAGGCAATGGCATACTTTTTAAAGTGTCTTCTCTTTAAAAAATATTTTTGCAACATTTTTGAAATGTATTATTTGCAAAACAAGACACATGTAAGCATTAAACGTACTCTAATCAACATGATGAATGTGGTTGCAAATGAGCTTATTGCACCACGGGGTTAGTTGTGCCAAATGATATCTTGGGTTCTTTCCACACCAGCGTTGCTGGCATTCACTGTGCATCTGATGTCTTGCTTCAGTACCCATTAATAGGATGAATCTTCAAGAAGCAAATTAGGAGAGATTGACAATAACATTTCACTTGCTCCACAGCCAGGACCATACACTTGACATATGTGAATCACTTTTGCTTAAGAGAAACATTTGGGTATCTCAGATGCTTGCATTTATATGATATGATTTTATACCATGATGCTGGAATGGTGTTTTGTGTACATTGTCTGAAGGAAGAGAGAGGAATCAGAGAATGAATTGAGATGGTGCCAAATGATCTATTGTTGTTCAGTCCACGGAGGCCTTTGTACCCTGCCCTACACCCCAGATTGACTGGATCACTATTTTATGATACCTGCACTGAGCTGAAGCAAAGTAGATTGGTAGCACAGCCTATAATCTTTACAATATTGCACTGGCATAGCATCTCAGGATATACCTTCTCAGTTCCAGTAGCCTAATTCCAAACTTATGAGGGGTTGTACAGGAGATTTGCCTCCACTGAGAAAGTTGATTGTGGCACATGAGTGGCACGGCGTAGTGGAGAGTGGCAAAGTTGGTTGTGAAGGAAGATAGAGCCAGCAGCTCCACTCTGACAGTGGATTGGATTTGCTGTTTAGTAACTACATCTTCATGTTTGGTGAAATCTCCATATGTAGCCTCAGGCCAAGTGCTCTGTAAAAACTCTCTGAATGTTAGTTGGCAGACATGATTTGTTCAGAGTCAGTTTCAATGTAGCCAAGTTCTTATCCACTCACATATAATTGGCTTAGCAATTTCTCTGTTGAGGTTCTATGGAGGCTCTCTCGGTGATGGCAGGGAGATTAAGGGATGAGACTGAATAATGTTTATGTGTTCTGGTCCCTGCTTATTAGTAAATTATCATCAGATACAGGAATTTCTGAGGATATTAAAATTTTTTTCTATGAAATTTTCTTAAATTTATTACAAGCCCCTCCCCCAAAGGCAATGGGTATCACATCAAGCATTTGGGGGAGATTGAGGAATTATAATATATTCGTAAAACTTCCACAATCTCAGCTCAGGTTAGGGAAGAAGAAATGAATATTAATTGGGAAATGATGAGGAGAAACTTGTAGGTTGAATCTTTACCTAGCATATAATCCACAGCGGTGCTGTGTTCTCACCACACTTTTTAAAATTGAAGAGAAAGTAATAAGAAAGACAGGTTAGTGTCTCCCAGGAGTGCCTTTTGTTGTCACAGGAATTGAGAAGAAACACCAACTTGCTCTGTCCCTTCTTTTTAGCCATCTACATATCTCAGAAAGCCATCAATAGGGTGTAGAGGATGTCATGTTAAAATCATTAATGGTTCCTGTCAGTAAGAAAGGAGTGCATCAGGAAAAAAAAAAAAAAAACCTTTGTAGTCCTAGGTTATTTGAGCATGGGCTGCATATCTGACCCCAATGGGGTATTCTTTCTCCCACAGAACTGCCAGGCTCTGCTTCTGAGGGTTGAGTGTAGGCAGCTGTATGCTCTTATTCTCCATGCTGAAGTCAGTTTACGTCAATTCTGTTTCATTCTCAGCTTTCTGTGAGGCTGCTCCTTTCATTATTTTTGACACACATTCTTAGATTAGATCCATATGTTTATTAATTCCACAAGAAATCCAGGAGAAATCAGATCTGGGCAATTTATGACTCCTGAAGCCCTTGAAAGATTACAGAAATCTTTCAATAATAAAATACAATATGCAGTTATTCTAGAAATTTCTGCTCACTTATCTTCATAATCGTAAATTATTTCATACCTAATTACAAACAGGCAGACTGAATAATTGTCTTCATTGAGGGATGTTTGACACCAAGAAAATATAGCCTTATTTTATAAACCTTTTAATGTTCAGACTATAAATATGTCACAGCTAAGGAGTACTGCATCTTTAAGTGTATTAAAGTCACTCTTGTGTAACCAAACATAATGGGATTTTTTAAATGAATTATAACTAAAGTATTTAACAAACAACTTTTTAAACTTCCAACATGTGTAAAGCGATTTGAAACTGTCCGTTTCATATTAACTGCCCCAAAGTATATTTCATTCAACTCATTTGGTAGAAATTTATATTGGAGGAGGCTTTTCCAAGATATAGACCTAACAGAAAAGAAAAGATTCAAGGGGAAATTTAATACCTTATTCTTCCCTCATACATGCAAAAAGTCTCACCAATGAGGTGTCAGATCTATGTTTATGTTTGGGAGAGTTTTGGAGCAAGTTCAGGGCATATGTATTCAATTTTTAGTAAGGGGATTGTCCATCTGTATTCTGGTGTCTTGGAATGAAGTAATGAAGTTGTAAAACACAAAGCCTTTCCTTCTGTTTGAGACCTCAATTCACACTGCAGACTGGCTAACCTGCCCATGGAAAGAACATTTGTGTGTCTTTCCATTCATTCCATCATCCATGGCCTTACATGTCTTATTACATAATCTTAATGACAAAGTACAATGACTGGCTTATTGAAATCTTCAGCTGTCACCAAGATGGGCCATTACATTTCAGGATACCAAGACCTTTATCTGTTTTTATAGCCACTCTACTCCAGACTGCAGTAGCTCAGGGAATGGCTTCTAAATGGCAAATAAACATTTATGGAATGATTATACATTAGAGTTTGGAAATGCAAGGACAAGTAGCCTTGCTTTCAGTGACTCCCCTTCATGAAAGATAATATGGTTTCTGAAGAGAATAGGAGACAAAGGGAGGCAATCATAGCATCATTAGTCATATTGCTTTCCTCTGTTAAAAAGAATTTACAAGAGTATAAGAATTTCTAGAAGTTCTGTAGACAGTGTTCTAGAGCACTGGTTCCAAGGCTGTCTTGTGCTTGACTTGACTGTGGATAGAAAGCCCTTGTCAGATATGTGGGGACCACTGCACTAAAAATTCTGTTGGTAGCAGAGCAAAGGATGTTGCTTCCATCTGCAAGAGAGAGAATATATTAGCCGTTCTCCACCCAAACATGTTGATTTGGTACAGTATTTGAAGTAGGGCACAGGGAACTATGTTTGGCTTTATGATGGATGGAATCACTTCAGAGCACCAGAATTCTAATCCCAGGCTAGAAGGTTTTATGTTGAGTTTATTATAACACAATATGGGTGTCCCAATGGTATGGGTGTCTCAAAGCAAGGATAGGTTCTTGGTTTCAATTTTTCTTGATTCTGAATCAGAAAAGAGCAAATTATTGAGCTTGGGCAGGCCGCAAGACTCAGCTACAGTTCTAATGAGCTAAAGTAAGAGAAACTCAAGGATTACAGAGCAAACAGTTAAACTCTCTGTCCTTAAATACCGTTCTATTATGATCTACTTCATGAAGAGAAACCTAAAAACACGTTACCACACTTTGAAAAGAGAATGCTTTCTCTTCCTCCTCCTCCTCCTCCTCTTCCTTCTCCTCTTCCTTCTTCTCCTTCTTTTGTTTGTTCTGTGATGATGCATTCTGAGTTTAGAGTAGACATGTGATCATTGATAAATATTTCTACAAGTTGATTCATAGCTGTCAAAAAGTTCTGCTAATGGAGGCGACTTGAATCAAGAGAGAAGGATTTATATTGTCTTTCATATTCGCTGGTTCTTTGCAGTTAAATAAAAGCCAGAGAGCTCTAATTATCCACTGGAGTTTTCTTCTCATCAACAGCATCATAAAAACACAAAGCTGGGGTGGACTGGGCCTCGGGCTTTTCATTTCATCCTTCTGGGGTCACTTCTGGGAATGTGGTTGTTCTGAGGATACAATTCATTCTTCAGCCCACATGCTGGTGAAAGAGAACAGATCCTGGGTTGTTATTGTGGATTAAAGAAAGATCACAAAACAGGGTGAGATCAACAGGCCATGCAGGGAGTGCTGGACAGAACAGTCCTCTTCTTTGAAAAACTCTCCCGGGAGACACTGCATCATACAGAAGAGCTTTGCTAAAACCATGCTGTCTCCTGACACCAACATCAGTGTTCCACAGCCATCTCATCTCCTCATTTCCAGTAATGTTGATTGCTGCTCCTGGGTTTCAGAAAATCTAGGGACTTTAACTATCTTTTCCCCCCTTTCTTATTTATGATTAAGAGCTAAAACACGCAAGTCCTGTCAGTGTATCATGGACAAAAAAAAAGATTATATTTTAATGCTAGAAATAACACAAAAGCTTATTTCTGCTTAAGCAGAGACTACTTTCCTTCTTACAAAATTGAGCTGTTTAGAAGGGTAGTGAGCAGCACTGAGTGGGTCATCAGAGACTGGCACGCCCCAGTACAGCACACTGGCTCTTCTTTTCTTACTTGCCCCCATGCTTCTTCAGTGGAGTTTTCCACTCATTGGCAGAATCATAAAAACGAAGCTGGAATGGACTGAGCCTTGTGCTTTTTCGTGTCCCCTTTCTGAGGTCACTAATTGGAATGTCATGATATCAACGGCTCCTGTAACTGCTTTAACCCTTACAGCGGTCGTAGAAATCTCACCTTAGCTGATCATGGATTTTTTTTTCCCTAGGTAGCCATATAGTGCTTGGCAGGGAGGTAGAGCTTGTATGATAATGTCTTATAGATATCCTCCATAGCTCCTTTTGAACTCTGAGACAAAAGGCTACATATTTCTTCTCTTTTATTATGTGCCTGATGAGAGGGAAAATTTACTTTTTTTTTCTCCAGGTAAAGCATCAGTTCCATGAAATGAGAATCTTTTACTTCCCTAGTCTGGCATATGGAGATGAAAACTGAGGCACTGGACCTCAGCCATTGTCCTGTAGGAGCCTTGATCCAAAGTCAGGGCCATAAAAGAAGCCATTGTATCGGAGAGACTTGCAAAAAACAATGTCTTCTTGGGACTTACCAGGGAGTGAGCAGGCTTTTGGAGGTAACTAAAATTAGTGTTTGTTAGCTGGACTGTATCCCATAGATACATGGACATCCCAAAGAAGCATAGAACTTCAGAATTTGATTTTATTTTCAGATATTTAAATAAAAGTCTTTCTGTTGTAATCTAGTTAAAGTGGGGTCATTGGCTAGGATTCTAATTCAGGGTGACTGGTGTTTTTACAAAAAAAAAAAAAAAAATGGAAGGGTTGGGCCCAAAGTCAGACACCCAGAGAGAGCAGGTGAGGGATGCTATTTGGAGATTGCCACTTGAGCCCAGGTAATTAGGTTGATATAGGTTGATATAGCCTCATCACTAACATTGTCCTGAGAAACGTCCATAAGGTAGGAGATGCCAGAGTGGGCTCTCCTATAAGGTTCAGTGGCCTTGAACTATGCCAACACATTGACTCTCAACTTGTCCTTTAGCCAAGTGCATTTCTATCATTGAAAGCTATGTATTTTGTGGGACTTCGTTTCAGAACTCCTGGGAAACAAATTGAGATGGGAAGCCACTGGGGAACTTACGTCTGAATGGTGGGCCAAAATTACTTTATTATAGGATGGCATATCTTATAAAGAGCAAAATATGGATGAGTGGATGGAGGTGCGTCAGTCTGATACTCCCAGCTTGTAGTTATGATTGGTAGTGGCTGTGGTGGAAACAGAGGGAAGAGGAGGAATCCAGGGTGAATGTTGGCAATTGATCTGGTGGTGTTGGCTTACAGGTTGGGCTTGGGAATAGGACAAAGAAGTATCCAAATATGGCCTGGTCTTTGGGGTTTCCTATCCAACCATGTTGTATGCTACATCACTGAGAAACATCCACAGCACTGTGGAAGTCCTCCCTCACAAATTTCACAGCATCATTTCGCTTAATAATCTCTCTTGTTTATTAACTTTAATAGCGTTGTAGCATTTACTTCCCTTGATAAAGGAGATATTAGCTATTATGCCAAATGGTTCAACAAATAATTATTTTCATACTTAAACAAGTGCTTTATTTATTTTTTGCCAACTACTGGTGCAATTTTGAATGTATTAAAAGTCTAAAAGCTCTACTCATAGGTACCTACAAGAGGCCCTGTGATCTTCCAAAAGAATGTAGTATATGGTTGTTGGGCTCCTAAACTCTTCCCAGCTCTGCTACTGTTTCAGTCATTGAGAATTTAATGGAGGAGAAAATCAGAATGTATTGATTTCCTCTTCTGCCCCTTGGAAGAAGCATTCCAAGTTGTTTTTGTAATGTTTCAAAGCTCCCGTGGTGTTACCTTTTAGAGTACTGGAGCAAAGCAAAATCTGCAAAGTCAGCAGAGAAGCAGCTTTTACTGGAGTCTGCCTCGGAGTTCATGTAAGAGTAAGAAAGGTGATGGGGTTAGGGCTTCTCTCCATCAGTGTGTGTGTGTGTGTGTGTGTGTGTGTGTGTGTACAACCTCAGACCACAGGTCACATTTAAATTTTGCAGTTTCCATGCTGATTTCAAAGTCTCTACACCACCTACCTCAACTACGTTCAAAACCTTCCTATATTTTTCTCCTGCCTGTTTTTAATCAGTTTGCTTGGCAAACAATCACTGGAAGACTGACTTATGGCCCCACTACCCCTTGCCTCCCTTACTCCTCTCCATTGATTTAGATCAGGAGGTTATATACTTGCATTAATGATGACAGAACGTTGCCTATATACTACTTTGTGATAAGCATGTATCAAATGGTCATATAGCAAAATTTGCAAGAGTTTTTAGGCAAAGATCACATCCAAATATCTCATTGAGTTGGATGCTCTGGACCTGACCTTTGCTTCTAGATTTTTTTTCTCTCTGACCCTTGGAACTTTTATCTATAAAAATTGTGCATAATGATTCACATATGAATATGTAAAGGTCATTTGAAGTCACACATATAAAAGGACTTTACAAACTGTAGAGTGTTTCATGTATGTGAGGTTCCTACTAGTGATGTCTGAAATAAAATGAGGAAGGTCTTCATAGCCACTTGGAAAGAATTTTAGCATTTATTGTCAAATAAGATAAAATGGACAGGAATGTGCTTGGTGTGGCTTTCATTCACAGAAATGAAACCCAAAGGAAAACTGTGTGGGAATTTCCAAAGTCCTTGCCTTCCCTATCATTCCCAACACCTAGGCCTAGGCCTGGTTGCTTAATGCGTCCAATCTCGGCCTTATAAATAACTTCACCTGCCCATATCATCCCCAATATCTGGGTCTTGCTCTGGTCACACAGCCTGTATGGTAGGACTAGCCTGGCGAAGACCCTAGGTCCTTACCCTACTTCATTATCCTTATTCATCTAGATATGCTTTAGGCTGTACACTTTCACACAAGCCCAGACAGGCCCTGATAGACACCCCATGTACACATTGTTCTTAGCTGCCACTTAGCTGGAATCAAAAGTCGAAACTAAGTATTTGTAGGGTTAACCTATTGACTCCTTGGACCTGATCTGAAATCAGCTAAGCTTGGACAACAACAAAAACAAAAGAAACCTTCCATTCTACCCTGTTCTGGTAATGTTCCAGGTAGTAGGAGAACTAACACCCCTAATAAACGGTAAACTTCTAATGGAAGACAAGTATGGTCGATTATAGTGATTACTTTCTGGATAGTCATTTCACATCCTTTCCTATTTAGAAGATCTTGCTGATGGTGAGGGCTTTCCTTAAATGACAGATTGTGACCATGACATCTAGATGTCTTCTTTCTTGTCCGGTAAGTATCTATGTGGCATGGTTAGAGCTGTAGTAGCCATCTTGATAGCATAGAAGATGTTGAGGACCGAAGAAGAGTAGGTCTTGAGCTTGATAAACCATTGAGTCAATGCCACTTTAAGTCTATCTCCAAGATTCTTGTTACTTGAAGACATAGAGCACTATTAACAAAAGTGGAGTGGTTTTTTAAATGCATCTCATGCTTCTTAAAGGGACAGAAATGTATGAAAATATATAAACCCCAATATAATAAAATGTATACTTAACATATGTTATGTATTTAAACCCAACTTTACAAATGAAATCCCCAAAGAACCTGGTAAACTTTTGTAGAATATTATATCTAATTTTGAGCAATTCTTCCGAGAATCAGTTGAGAAACAGAAAGACTTAGTTCCAGAAACCTACATATGATGCTGGGATAAACTTTGTTGAAGGAGTCAGGGACAGGAAGGAAGGAATGAGAATGCAAATGGATAGCTGGCAGAGCCAGATTGTAGGCACACAATGTCCAAAAGGACAAACACAAACACTGAGTGTGGGCATATCTAAAGGACAAACACTGAGTGTGGGCATATCTAAAGGACAAACACTGAGTGTGGGCATATCTAAAGGACAAACACTGAGTGTGGGCATATCTAAATATGGGTAGTAGGGTAGTTCCTATTTTTCTTTGTTATAGACAAGTTACTCAGATGTAAAACATAAAAACATAGAGTGATGGGTTTAATTTGAATATCGTACAAGTGACAAATAAATTTGAGTATATGGGCATGCCCTATTTGGTAGTACTTAGTGTTATAATGTATGTATCATCAGTTCAGACACTATTAATTTCTTCTTAGGTTTCTGGTCTTCTAAATATTCTAATGTGCTGGATCAGAATGTCTTTGATTGAATCTGGAGCCCTTGTCTTTTCCAGTAGTGACAAATTTGACGCTGTTCTATTCTTCTTGCCGGAAGCTTCCTCTCTGGGCCTAGACTACTTTCTATCATTCCACTGGCTCCTAAGATGGGCTAGCTCTCTAATTCGAAAATCCCAAGTTTACCAGCAAAGACGAGTGTAAAAGAATGTACAGGCTCTAGAATTAGCTTGTGAACAAGTGTCAGATACCCAACCTTAGATATCCAGTGAATGTGTTCAGGTTTGATTTTCACAAGGCATCTGTCCAAGTAGGTAACAGGAAGGTAACTAGAAGCAACAGGCACTGTGATGACAAAGGTACCCATGGATTCAATTATGTGAACACAGGAGCGCCAGACAGCCAGATAGGACCTTTAGTCTGCAAAGTAACCTTTAGTCTGCAAAGTAGGTTATCATAGCATCATGTCAATCAGCCTTCCCAGAAGGGTTTTCTGTAATGCGCCCCCCACCCCCCGCCGTCGTCACCTCTGCCCAGGATTTTTTTCATTCTTCTCTCAATTTGTAAAGATGAGAAGTTGAATCAGAATCTGCTCAGTACATCCATTTACTTAGATGTACTGGAGATTTTCTCGAGAGTTTCCCCTTCATTCTCACTCTAAATCTGAGTGGGGGCTGGGAGTAGAAAGAAGGTCCCATGAGAGACACAGCTAGGTATAGGACAGTTCTGGTAGTGATGCTGCAAATCAAACCCAGCTTGGCTGTCACAGCGCTGCCACAATGCCACAGGCAGCACTTTCCCACACTTGAAGGGCACTGTGGTTATCAGATGAGCCTCTCATCAGCACGGAGCCAGAAACACTTCGGTTCCCCAAACCCTTTCTCATAAATCTCCGCCTAAATTAGCAGGAGAAAAGATATGGAGCTTCAGATCTCTGCCAGGCTTTCATTAATCCTCCAGACACCGCCAGGATCTGTCTCGCTTTCTCCTTTTCTCTGCCAGCAAAATGACACTTAACGAAGAAGGTACCCTCGAACATGCTGGTACATTTCTGACAAACTTTCATAAATATGCCCAGCTGTTTTCCCTAGTTCGGCTCTGTGTAGCCTGCAAATCACGGATTAATTTGCACACAGCTGCTACAGATTCAAGGGAGACGAACTCCCTAGAAACAGTCCATGTTGCTGGTATTAAGCCCCTAATTTCCTTAAGTGAAAAGTTTCTAAAGCTGTTCAAATTTTCCGAAAAAGCTGCACAGGCAAGGCTCCTGGGCTTCCTCCCCGCTTGTCTGACATCTAAACTGTCATGCTGAAAAATCCACTTAACCATTGTGTGTCTGTGCTCGGAAGCCTAGCAATTACTGGGTCTCTGTTTAGCATTTTCTAGACCATTTTTTTGTAAACCCATTCTGTGCATGGATTGAAAGGAGATAATATCCCGTTAAGGGTGAGACTGAGTTTTTTTTTTTTTTTTTTTTGGTTTTTTTTTTCTTTCCTCTCTTTATTAGATATTTTCTTCATTTACATTTCACATGTTATCCAGAAATTTTCCCTTACCCTCCCGCGTCCCCGCTCTGCTCCCCTACCCACCCCCTCCCACGTAATGGCCCTGGCATTCCCCTGTTCTGGGGTATATAGAGTCTGTATGACCAAGGGGCCTCTCCTCCCAATGATGGCCAACTAGGCCATCTTCTACTATATATGCAGCTAGAGACATGAGCGCAGGGGGAACTAGTTAGTTCATGTTATTCTTCCACCTAGAGGGTTGAAGACCCCTTCCGCTCCTTGGGTACTTTCTCTAGCTCCTACCTTGGGAGTCCTGTGTTCCAGCNAGATTCATGTGTTTAGTAAGTTGTATCCTGTGTAGTCTAGGCTTCTGGGCTAGTATCCACATATCAGTGAGTACATGTTATGTGAGTTCTTTTGTGATTGGGTTACCTCGCTCAGGATGACATCCTCCAGATCCATCCATTTGCCTAGGAATTTCATATATTCATTGTTTCTAATAGCTGAGTAGTACTCCATTGTGTTTTAAAGTCCAGCAGATTGAGGTTAAACATTCCTTTTCCCTCCTCAACTTAGGTCTGGGGCTCTGTGCTACTCTGATAAGCATCTACATCAAAACCCCTGGGAGTCTTTAAGAAGATAATGTATTCAACAGGAAAGCTTTGAAGTGTTTACATAGCCTTTGTCCTCAGTCACTGTCTCACACAATTTGGGGTCCTGTAGTATGCTTTGATTGTTTGTGTAAATTAGGATAAGGAGTAGAAGAGTGGGTTGGAAATCTGGAAGACCATCTGGAGTTCTATCAGGAGGGGGAGATCTACTTCTGAAAGGAATGCTGTACCTTTATGTGGCTGAGAGGCTGAGGGAAGGGAAGTAGCTTGGACTTCTGAGAAAGCATTTGGGAGTTTGGAAAGTATGGAGGATGATGGGCCAGGCAGAGGTGTGCTGTTCAACTTGGAATGGGCCCATTAGGTTCAAGTGTTTGAATGCTTGGCCGAAAGGGTGACACTATAAGAGGTATGGCCTTGTTGGAGGGAGTGTGTCACTGTGAAGATGGGCTTGGAGGACTCCTATGCTTATGCTTTGCCCAGTGTGGCACCTAGTCTCCTGCTGCTGCCTGTGGACCAAGATGGAGTACTTGAAGGTCCTTCAGCACCATGCTCCCCATCATGCTGACAGTGGACTAATCCTCTGAAACTATAAGCAGTCCCCATTAAATGTTTTCCTTTGTAAGAATTTCTGTGGTCATTGTGTCTCTTAGCAACAATAAAGCCCAAACAAAGACAAGAGGTAAAAGATGGACAGTGAGCCAGATACCAGAGTTCCCTGGCTTTCCTAGCCTCCTGTCAGGGCCTATGAATGACCTGTGGAGCCACAGGTTTTTGGCCTTGATAATAGTGCCAAGAAGGTGTTCCATTTTTTGTGGAATGAGCCTTAAGTCTATTCATAGAGTAGTTGGTTATACCATGATGTTTTGTGACCAATGTATCTAGAGTTGTGTCTTACCATCCTGGTTCAGTGTAACTGTCAGAATTTATAGGTAAGTCAGGTAATTAATATAAGTGCTGATTTTCTCCTCTGGCAGTGTATATAGTAGCTCTCTCTCTCTCTCTCTCTCTCTCTCTCTCTCTCTCTCTCTCTCTCTTTCTCTGTATGAGCAGAAAAGAATTTAACAGTCCTATCCAACTGTGAGCCCTGTGAACTCCAATAATCACCAACATGGCAAGATGTGCCCATCGGTGCAATAATAGCGCACACTTTTTAGATGTACGCAATTGCTTTATTATTGTGTTTAAGGCCCACACCACAGGGGACTCATACTGGGTCCTATAAACCCAGTGGTTAAGAACCTGTGGCTATGGAAATAATAATCCCTAGGGGAGAGCATACAGCTATCATTTTGCTAAGTGGACATGGTATCAAACTGTCTTCTAAATATACCTTTATACCCACGGATTATTGTAGTTCCTGACATTCATCAGACATCATTCTTCTTCTTCTTCTTCTTCTTCTTCTTCTTCTTCTTCTTCTTCTTCTTCTTCTTCTTCTTCTTCTTCGGGCAGTGAGTGGGTTAATACAGAGATTCACAACTGGTGGAAAGTACAGAGAAAATGTGACAGTCCTAAAGAGGACATCTAGATCACTCCCTTGCCATGGCTTAGGGAAACACCACCAAAGAAGAAAGGGAAAACGAGCAAGGATCTCGGTTGCAGAGTGCTACTTTGAAACAGTGTCTTCTGGACACAGCTGATCTACTCATGGCCTCACAGCAGCTACTGACACTGACATAGTACCTTCCCAAGACTGGTCTCCTTAACATTTCATCATAGAAGGGAAAAGGGCTCAGGACATCCCACCCATACTTGAGACACTATTGGCAATTAAAATTGGTTGGCAGTTAAAATTTCTTTAGTGGTGGAGCAACTTATAAATGGACCATGCCCTCGTAAAGAAACCCCTACACAAGCTCATGCAGGAAGCACAAATTAAACTCTGTGGTTAAACACACCCAGAAGACATAAAAGTAGAAGGCAGACTCAATGGGAAGGAGTAGGGCTTCAGAAGGAAGAAAGGGATGTGACAAGACGTTAGTGAGTGACATGTATTAAAATTATTATGTATGTGTATGAAAGTGTGAAATAATAACATTTAAATTATAAAACAAAACCACAACTCAACATCTTACCTGGTCCAAAAGCAATGCAGGAAAAGTCTATGTCTGACAGCAGTAATGACTGGACACTGGGATGGCGAGAAACCTCAGGGGGCAAAAAGGGTTTGTGGTAAGCATGAGTTTGAATTCCCAGAATCCACTTAAAGCTGGATAGACTGTGTGAGCTTCTGTAATCCTAACACTTCTATGGAGAGATGGGGCATAGGAAGAGGAGAAGTTGTACTACAGCTAGCATGGTGTGCTCAAAAACATAAACAAATTATCCTTGTTTCATACAATGTGGAAGGTAAGGACCGAGCCTGAAGTTATGACGTGACCTCCATACATGTACAACTGCAAATAAGAATATGCTCATGTGTGTGCACACATATACTTTGCACACATCCTCACACACATCCTCACACACAGGAATAGATGTAGGGAAGGGGGGAAGCTACTAGAAGTGCCCCCAAAGGCACATGTCGAAGGCTTGCTGGTCACTCTGCAGTACTGGTGGGAAGTGGGAGAACATCTAAGAAGGTGGAGCCTAGTAAAGGGAAGTTAGGTCATTGGGGAAATCTTTGAACTCAGGGGATGTTGCAATCATATATTCTCTCTGTCTCTGTCTGTCTGTCTGTCTCTGTCTGTCTGTCTGTGTCACACTACACACACACACACACACACACACACACACACACACACACACAAAGGCATCATGCACCAAAAAGCTCTCTGTTCTAGCACCTTCCACTATGGCACTTAACTTCACTACAGGCCCAAGCAAACATGGAACAAACTTCTTACATTGTAACTCAATATGAACCTTTCTTCCTTATGAGTTGATATTCTCAGGTATTCACAGGAGTGGGAATGTAATCAACACAAGGAATGTTTTCTAGGAAACACTTAATTTGGTAACTATTAACATATGTATTTGATTCATGTGTGCTCTCTGAGAAATAAACTCACAGAACTTATGGAAGTCAGTGTCTGACCACTGCTTATCTTCATAGTTTCATGTTAGTAAACTGAGACCTGAAAAGATGATGACATTTGAAAATAGCCCATTACATGATCCTAGTTTGGTTCCTAAGGGAATCTGGCTTTGAAAATATTTACCATATAAAATCATATAAAATCGGTGCATGAAGGAATGTCTAGCAAAGAGATTACTTGCTTCATAGATGGAGTTTTCAAAAGTTCCTTTAAAGGCAGCCAGTGCACTTGAATTAAGATTTGATTCTGAGATATTTGATTTACCCACAAGTTTTCAAGAACCTGCCAGTTCTACAGGAAAAAAAAATTAAACTCAGGCTAAGCTAGGTTAGTCCATTTTGACTTGAATTAGAAGTGACCAAAGTGTCTTAAAAGGCTATTTCTTCCACATCAATTTTCATTCACCTTCATTTCCTTATAAAATGGGAAGAAAGGTTTGACTCTATGTGCCTTTTCAGCATAGATATATATTCTTAGGTGTGGCTTAACTTTATCTTCCATTTCCTTATCTGCCTAAGAAGATGCAGTTGTCCCAAACCAATTTACTTGGTTAATTCTGTCCTCTGTTACCTTTGTAATTATTTCCAATAGGCCTTGGCCAAACAATTCATTCTCCATCATGTGGTTTCATCTAAGCTGAAAGTTTGTGGCCACAAAGTCAGTTGTCATGGCAACAGCTGGGCTGTTACCAGCCTAATATTGTGACTATAATGCAGGAAAGGGAAAAGCGAAATGATGGGGGCAGGAGGCGTTTTTCTGGCGATTTCCTCATATCTGTGTTTTAATCATTTATCTTCTCAGTATTGTAGTTTATTCTCATGCATGATTTTGTTTTTAAGCACCCTGAGTTCTAGTACACTGCTCATATTACACACAATTTGTCATTCATAATTTAATCAATATTTATTAAGAAGAAACTATGATGTCTGGTCTAGCGTAAGTGCAGCAATTGACTTATATGTGGATTTGCTCATAAATATGGATTGAACATCTACCCTGTGCCAGGCCAGGTTTTAGGAATTGTATTCAGTAATGAACAAGGCAGATTATGTCATGGCTGTCCTGCGGACATAGGAGAGACAGACAGTGAAGATGTAAATGCACTCAGATGATAACACATGGTACAACCGAGATAAATACAGTACCACAAGGAAGTGATGGGGAACATTGATGTTATAGAAGAGCCCAATGAATTGGCATTTGAGCTGGTACCCAAATAATGAAGAGTGGGACATGCAAAATGTGTGTGTGTGTGTGTGTGTGTGTGTGTGTGTGTGTGTGTGTGTGTGCGTGTAGTGTCTTTTCAGATGGAGGGTCAGTAGATGGTGAATAAGCCAAGGCACAAAAATGCTTAACATCTTAGTTTGTTTTGAGACAGGGTATCACAATCTAGCCTAGGCTGGCCCTATCCTCATGACTATTTTTCTACTTCAGCCTCTCCAATGCTGTAGTTAGAAGCATATAACACCCCATTGGTTATTATTATAATTTTAAATGCAAAATAACTACAGAAAATGACCAATGAGTATGAAAGACAGGGAGCAAATGAAGAACAAGAGATGAAATCTCAAATCCAATTTTTAGTGACAAGAACGGCGAAGATCATCGGTATTGTCTTAGGTAGCATTGCTGTGACACAACACCCGACAGGAGCAACTTAAGGAAATAGTTTATTCTGGATCACCTTTTGAGGGAACAGTGCATCATGGTGGCCGGAGCGTGGGGCATCATCTCACATCGCACCCATATGCAGGAAGCAGAGACAGAAGAATAAAGGTTCTTAGCTTACCTTCTCAGTTTTTCTCACTGCAGAACTCCATCCCATGAGGTGGTGCAACCTATGGCTAGGAAGACTCTTTATTTCTATGAACCCAATCTAGAAACTCCCTATTAGACATGCCTAGAAGTTTGTCTTTCAAGTGAGTCTGGATTTTGTCAAGTTAACTGTCAACATTAACTACCACAGGGATGTAACCTATAAAGTTTTGAAGGGTTAAAAGGCAGAAGGGCCCTGCCTTTGGTTAAAGTCTCTATTCTGAAGCAGGAATATGGGCACGGGAGACATGCATAATATACAACATGAACGTCTGCTGTTTCTTAGCTCCCCATTTGCACACAGCATTCATAATAGATGTGAATGTAGACTTCTGACAGATCCAGGGTTCGAAAGCTCAGCAAGCCTTAAAACACAAGTTAATTTTGCTGTACAAATCACTCTATACAGAACGGTCTTGATGTCTGGGAATGGCCATGTCCTCTGAACATATTTTGAAGGGTGAGGGCAATGTTGTATGAAAAAACACGACAGCTAAGAAACTATATTGTACCCTTTCCTTATGTGTGCATCTTCACTATTATATCCAAGTACTCTTTCATCTAAAATGAGGCCATAGAAAGAATGGGAAAGGAGAGTAAGCCAAAGGAGATAAAACTGATTTAGAAAAATTAATCAAAGGTAGTCAAATTTTGCAGTTATTCTTCTTAGATGAATATATACATTTTGTATTTTGTGATTTCATGTTTAGCTAATGACATGTGTGCATATTTTCATCTAAATTTAGCATGTCATAGCTTTAAAATAAAATTATGCTAGAATTTAAATTTTATGATAATTATCATTATGCTTATTTTATTAATTTTAAGTTTCCTTCACTGAGAACATTAAATAGCGCACAGAAAATAAAATGGTATGCTCAAAGAAAGTCAGTAAGTAGATGAAAAAATTTCACATTTTAGTAATTTTTCACTACACTCCACAAATCTGTGACCAGCTCTATGATAACAAAAGATATATAACAACACATATTATTGAATAAAGGAATCTCAGGTCAGTTACCTAGCATCTCTGAGCCTCTAACTCCTCAGCTTTCAAATAGAGTTAGGTAATCGGTGAGCCACACTGTAATGAAGATTATTTCTCAAGATGTTGCAGGAGTAAATCTTTCACTGGCAGACTCTTTTGTAGCAGGAATTCAATAAAATATAAGTGCGATGTTGTAAAAGTACCTTATAGAACAGTGGTTTCTGTGAGGATCTGATTTGTTCTAGGATTGTAAGCAAGAAAATTTTATATCACTATAGTGGTATCCTTTGTTTTAAAAGAAATTGAGAAACAGTATTCAGCNGTTGCAGGAGTAAATCTTTCACTGGCAGACTCTTTTGTAGCAGGAATTCAATAAAATATAAGTGCGATGTTGTAAAAGTACCTTATAGAACAGTGGTTTCTGTGAGGATCTGATTTGTTCTAGGATTGTAAGCAAGAAAATTTTATATCACTATAGTGGTATCCTTTGTTTTAAAAGAAATTGAGAAACAGTATTCAGCAATATACATGTAGTAGTTAATTTTATGTGTTAACTTAGTTGGTCTAACGGATGCCCAGATAGCTTGTAAAACACCAATTCTGGGTGAGTCTGCTTCAAGCAGATATTAGCCTTGGAATCAGTAGACTGAGTAAAGATTTCCCTGATCAGTGTGGGATGACATGAAAGCGTCCTCAGATTAAAGCATCCTCCTCCTCCTCCTCTTCCTCCTCCTCCTCCTCCTCCTCCTCCTCCTCCTCCTCCTCCTCCTTCTTCTCTCAAGTTCTCTTCAGATTCTTGTCCCAACATCAGTTGCCACCCCTACCCCCATTCTGGTCATTTGTCATTCTTAGGGCTTTAAAATTGGACTAAAATATGCAGATGTGAGGTGGCTTGCTATGGATCCCTCAGCCCCCGTAAACATGTGAACTAATCCTATAGTAAACTCAGTTTATATCTCTTTTGTCTTATAGGATGTATCTCTCTGAAGAACTGCAATATCATTATGTTAGCCCAGCTTCAGGAAAGCATTTGAAAGGTGATATCACTTTGTGTGTGTGTGTGTGTGTGTGTGTGTGTGTGTGTAAAAACAAGAAATATGGGCTTGGCAGTGATGGATAGATTTAAATTATTTCAGGAGCTATATTTGCAAGGTCTGATAATTGTACTGTGGTCACTTGGGGGAGATTCCCAGTGAGAGACCAGGAACTTCTGTTGCTGGCTCTATATCTTAATTCAGTATCTTATTTGAAAAGATATTAGAAATTATATGCCACTGCTATAATGTTAGAATGTAGAGCAAAGGTTTGGGGAATTTTGATAAACCAGAATTGTGAAGAAACTCTGTTTGGAAGGGATCTGATAGGGTTGAAAACAGTTAAAGTAACAAGGAAGGTGGTGAAGTTTAGTAATATAGGTTTAGTGTAGGGAAGGAATTGACAACTAAGACTGGCTGAGTCATGCAGCAGTTCTCAGCCTGTGGGTTTCAACTCCTTTTGGGGTTGCATATCAGATATCTTGCATATCGGATATTTATATTATGATTCAAAACAGTAGCAACATCAGAGTTATGAAGTAGGGATAAAATAATTTTATGGCTGGAGGGAGGTCACCACAACACGAGGAGATGAATTAAAGAACGCCAACATGAGGAAGGTTGAGAATGCCTGTTTTAGAGTTTTTCACTTCTCAGCTGCTATGTGTCAGTTATCAGGTTCATTGTTAGTAGGAATATCGAAGTACTAGAAAATTAGCCTATAGTGGTCAACTTGACAACACAACACAACCCAATCATGTGAGGTGACAGAGGGAAGGTCAAGAAATCACACAAGGTCATAGTGCGATCTTTTCATGAGGCATTTTATTTGAATCAAAAAACAAAAAAGGAAAGAAAGAAAAGAAAAAGAAAAGAAATTCAGAATTTCTACCAACAATTACATTTAATATAGGAAAGTAAGTACAAAAGTAAACTACTTTGAAGATGATAGGAACAATTCAAACTTCAACACTCTATCAAATGAGGAATGAAAGGAATAATTGATGATTTCCCATTGATACTGCAGCTGTAATTGATGAAAGCATATTCTACCAAAACCAAACCAAAGGGGAAAAAAAGAATTCCCAACTCAGCTAATTCTATACATTTAGCCCTGTAAAATGCAATTGGTAAGTGCTTAATTGCCATTTTTAGATGCTTAACAGACTTTTATGTGGAAACTAAAATTGGTCTTTCTCTATTGAGCCTTATTTAGAATTAGGACGAATGAGAGGGCATTACAGGAAGATGGATTTTGGCTCAATACACAGAAAGCTTTTTCCTGCTAAAAGTTCTTCCCGTCACTGGCCGTGTCCTTCTCTAGCCTCAGTGACCATTTGTCAGGCATGACATCAAACTTGAACCAATTAAAGCCTGAACCACACAGCTTCTATAGATATTTTTAAGATTCCAAAAATGTTGTCATAGAAGGAAATTCAATTAACAGTCATTTGGCACATCCTTTGAGGGGCAGTCATTTTAGTGTGTCTTGCAGAAATTACACTAGACTTAGAAAAATATTTGTCTCTACCTAATTCACAGTGTACATGATTCATCAAAGATGCTTAGCCAGGGAAGTTATCCTAACGCATCCCATTTGAGTCAAAACGTTAAAGATTATTATTTCAGGAACATGTGCAGTGGGAAGGAAAGAAAGGACAAGATTCAGCAAACATTTATATAAACTTCAGGAGATTTACTGTTTATTTGGAAGTAGGCCCTGAGTTCTATGACACAAAATGAGTTGCAAGCAAAATTACATAAAGGTGTGTGTGGTTTTCTAAATGTAATTTTATTTTTTTAATTATGTTTATTACTTTTACATCCCAACCACAGTTTATCCTCTCCCCACTCCGAGTCCCCCCACCCCAGTCCTCTCCTCTCCCCTAGGTCTACCCCTTCTCTGTCTCTTTTCAGAAAACAGTAGACTTCTCAGGAATATTGCGGTGGTTTGAGTATGCCTAGCCAAGGGAGTGGCACTATTTGGAGATAGGGCCCTATTGGAATAGGTGTGTCACTGTGGGTGCAGGCTTTAAAACTCTTGTCCTAGCTGCCTGGAGGCCAGTCTTCTCCTTGGAGCCTTCAGATGAAGATGTAGAACTCTCAGCTACTCCTGCACCATGCCTGCCTGGATGCTGCCATGCTTCTGCCTTGATGATAATGGGTTGAACCACTGAACCTGTAAGCCAGCCCCAATTAAATGTTGTCCTTATAAGAGTTGCCTTGATCACAGTGTCTGTTCACAGCAGTAAAATCCTAACTAAGATATCAAACAATCATAGTATAACAAGTTACAGTAAAACTAGGTACATACCATCCTATCAAGGCTGGGTGGAGTTTTAGTGGCCATCTCTCCATGTGTCCAGTTCCTGGATGGATGAAGAAGGAGGAGAGATTATGAAAATGGTTTTAAAGACATATAAAAGTATTGGATGTTTAACACATCCTCAGTCTTGCCCGAGTGACGTCATATACACAGGTCTTTCTTTTCTGTTTGTTTATGTATTTTTGTCACCAAATATTGTGGCATCCTATCCTTGGTAGATAAGGATGAGGCCAAGTGAGCTGAGCAGATTCCAGTGTGAGGCTGACCAGCACTGTATCTAAGTCAGGTTCTCCATAGTCAAATGACTGGTAGGTCCCAGCACTTTTGCTCTTATTGTGTTTGTGAACATGAAGCACCATAAGGGGTCAGTTAGTAGGAGATAGTCCAAAGAAGTCATGCAGACCAATGACAGAGAGCTGAGTCCAGGAGGTGGAAGATACACAGAGAATAGAGAGAGAGAGAGAAGGGAGGAGTGGAGAGGAGAGGAGAGGAGGACAGAGAGACACAGAGAGAGACACACAAAGATAGAGATAAGGAGGTAGGAAGGGAGGGGGAGAGAGAGAGAGAAGCAAGGTAGAGACAGGAAGAAACAGTAAATAAGCTTCAACCATGATATTTTGGCTCTGGAAACCAAAATAATGGGTGTAAGGACTCAGGTCCTCACACACCCTAAATATATGGTAAATTCTGAAGTACTTGAAGGGCATCAGAGCAAAGAAAGAACAAAGTGTCTGTGAAAGACGAATCCCTGGAATAATATGAGTTTTAGTTTACATGGATAGACTCTGAGTGGCTAAGGAAATGACTGGTGAGAAAGTCCAAGCAAGAGAGGAATGTGAAGAGCACCATCTCTGGAAAAACAAAGCAAAACAAAACAGAACAAAACAAAACAAAACATCCTTAGATAAACCATGGATGCACATTTGTGTGGAACAAACAGAATCTGCAGTTTGCTATAACAGAGTGAAAGTGTCAAGATGGCTTCCATGTAACACTTCCATGGTGGTTAGCTTTGTCTCATGGAGAAACTTAAGGATGGACAATGAAACATAACTGTTCTCTGCTTGCCTTCTCTGTCTTCTCCATAGGTACACTGAACTCTATGAGATTAGCCATTCTGTGCCATGATGACAGGATGAAGGTTGTTTCTATTTAACACACACACTCTCTCTCTCAGTGAAATCATAAATCACGAGGATGATTTGGGGCCTGTGGACATCTGACCATCGGACCAGCATAGGTGATATATTCTAATCATTTTCTATAAATAAATGCATTTTTTTCAGCTGGTAATGATTTTCTGTCTTTCATAATCAGGCATGATGTTGAACCAAGAAGCACATTGTTCTGACTCCCCTGCATCCTTTGATAAACAGCAATGTGGAGGTGATAACTCGAACAGGGTGCTTTAACCTTTACGTTTCCCTTTGCTAATGATTAGTTTTAGATAAATAAAGCCCAGGTATTATACTGGGGATCCACTTTTGCTCCATGTAAGCAAGGTACATAAAAAGTTCTTTCCCTGCTCCTGGCTGTGAGCTAGAGAAAGATGGTTTCCATGCTCCTCTGAACAGAACAATGTAGGCAAGATCCAAAATGATGGGGAGATGCCACTGCAAACGCACGAGGCACGAAGCAATGCCGGGTCTATTAAAATCCCATTAACTGGCTCACAAATTTCTTATTTTCATACACACAAGAAAACCTGCCAAGTTTGTCTCTTGGTTTATTATTCATACATGAGAGAAACTTCTTGGAGGAGATCATAAATACAATTTTTGTCAGCCAATCAGATTGGGGGGGGGAGTCTCTCCAATGAAGTGATAGGAACAGTAGAATTCAGATGAGTGAGGAGTAGAAATAGAAAATGAAGGTGGAAAGGTGTTTCTGGAAGTTGCCTTGTGTGGAGGAACTGGAGAGAGATGGTGAGTTAAAGAGCATGAAGCAAATCTTCTGAGCTGATGGGTGAGCCTGCCATAGGCAAACCTAGGTTCTCTAACCATTGGCTTCATGGGCAGGGCACAGGGTGAACCCATGGAAACTGAAACACTTGGCTGCATCCATAGATTATCAGCACCGTGGCCTGAGAACACATGCAGCCGAATCTTTAAAACGGCCTGCTTTTGCAATGAATCTTCTAGAACAGCTAAGATGGAGGATGGCGTGATAGAGGCGTTTGTATTCTGACTAAAGTTACTGGGCTCTGGGCCACCGAGTCCAGGGAAGAATGATGAAGAGGGAGTGGCCAGCGAGGATAAAGGGGGTCTCAGGCACTGCAGGCTACAAGTCCCTTGTAAGCATCTTCTTTAGGGCATTGGACAACAGGTATCCACCAGGACTCACTGCTAGATCGAAGCTACCCACCAAGAAGAGTTGGCTTTCCCTACAGTATTTGAAGAACTACAAGAGGGCTTTCTAGCCTCTCCTGGAAGGTTGGGTGACTTTAGATAGGGAAATTATCTCTATGTCTTAATACTCCAATAGAAAAAGGCAGTAATGACAATTGCTGGCATACAGTGGAAGGTGGCATAGGGACGGAGGTCTATCTTAGCTCCTATCACAAGAGGCAGGACCTAACTGTTGAGTATAGAGGACCCAACTCCTTGCTTTAAAAGGGAGACTTATTGTCTTGCCTACTAAGATTTTCAGCATCATGATTGACAAAGGCAAGATCGTATATCCAGGGTGATGGCCTTCTGGGGTAGACTCGATGTAATGATTTTTAATTTGAGGTTATAAAGCCCCATCTTCCTCTCCTTAATCTAAATCTCAGAGGCTGCCTGAACTCTTTGGTACCAACTGGAATCAAGGCTTCAACCTCCCTACGTTAGTATCCAGCCTCCCTTGGTCTAATCTTGTTTCTCTACTCTTTTCTTTCCAGTTTCTCTACTAGGATCAGGTTCTGCCTCAGTTTACCACCCAGGAGGACCAATTTCAGAGAGTGCGAGTCTTGGATATTGATTGTGAGTTTATTACAGAGCTAGGTAATTTTATTTAGGTGGGTTATTTCACTGTATCTGAAGTTTTAAACATCATTGAAAGAGGGCTTGAGGGATGTTTACTGTGACGGATCCCTGGTTAGAAAAGGCCTAGCTATGTCCTCGTGGAATGTCGGGAACCAGCATGATGCAAGAGGAAGAGCTTTGTTCAGATCTAGAAGCTATTAACATTGCTCACATCTCCTGTGTGGCCGGCGTTGTGAGTAGGCAGGGCTGATTTTTTCTGTTGTTATCATTGACGATCATGCTATAATTTTATAAAAGTTAACCCCCCCCCCTTTTCATTGCTTTGCTGCAATGGTCCAGCTCTCTCATTCTTGCCCTAAACATGTGATCATTGGATGTCCCGCATCTGCTTCATCTCCTCCCTATACAGGAAAGCCAGGAACTTCGCTCTCTTTATTGCCTTTCTCTCCATCTACAGGGAGGCAACACTATTGTTTCTGGGGAGACAGAGGAAAGAAAAAAGTTGACATGCAGAGCTCCAATGTGATGTGTTGGGATGAAAAAGAAACCAAACCAAACCAAATGAAAACAAATTAAACCAAGATACCAGTGTTTGGAATATAAATAAAAACATGACTCAGGTGGTGGAGGGTAGTGAGAAGGCTTTTACTAGGTTATGATGAATAATCAAAGGTCCTCATCAAGATAAACTTACTTAGTGATAGCTATAGCGACTTAGTATTTATCTCTGGGGAGCATGCTCATTAGCTGCAAACACCCTTGGATATCTAGGTGCAAAAAAATGAATACAGAGGACCTGTCTTTGACGAGGGTTGAAAATGACCATCTTTTTAATTTTTTAATTTTTTTCAGTATCCATCCATCAACATAATACCTCTTGTCATTTCTATAGGTCACTATGATATTCTCTTTAATTCCTTTCATTTCCTTTAATAATGCAGAACTTTTGGACATTTCTTGGAAGAGATAAAAGATAATCATGATTATCAATGCCTGCCGTGTTCTTCTGTATTCAAATCAGTATAGAGAGATGCGGTTCTAGCAGACATAGTGCGATCCCACTGAAAAGCAAGTTAAGGAATTTTAGACTGGTGTGTGAATGGGCAAATGGAGGCAGGGAGGGAAGAGTTAGAAAGGCATAAAATATATAGCCTAGATTAACAGGAAATAGAAACAAAGACCAACAGGAAGTGGAAACAAGGGCAAAAAAGAGCGAGAACATCCCAGGCATTTGAAATATGTTATATTACGTCAAATGGATGGTGAAGGCTACTATTAATAAAATGAAACTCTATCCATGTACTTAATAGTAATAGAAGGGGTAAAAATTATTTCTTGTGTCTTCTTTTGGTGTTTGTATACTTAAAACAATATCATATTGTTCCTGCTACCTAGTGCTTCCCTCCAGGAACAACCACTGTACCAAATCCCCACGAGAGGGCAGCAGAGAGCTGAGAACTGTTAGTCCGTCTGCAGGGACTCTAGTTTACCACCTTGCCTCCTACATCCACAGTGAGTTCCAACATTTTAGGGATAAGGTAATAACCAACAACCCAGGAACATGATGTTACCTGGTCTCCTAAAGATGAGAGGAGGAGAGGGAGATAGGAAGGGGAAAGGGGAGGGGGGAAGTGAGAGAAAGGGGGGAGGGGGGGGGGGGGGGGGGGGGGGGAGGGGAGGGAGAGATATGGTAAACAGTAGTGCTGAGGTAAGAAGCCTTAAAGAACCTGTTTAAAGGTGTTATTCCCTCTGAATGCTAGGAGAGGCTGGTAGAAGAAACAAATTAGAAGGCATATTTATATATTTATTTATTTATGCTCAATAACGATTTTCATTATTGCATAAGCATATATGAGTTAAAAATTTAGGGTCTTGCTGTTTTCAAAACATTGGTGCTCACTCAGGAAGGTTAAGGTTGAAATAGAGGTGAACTCTGTGTTGTCTCTCAACTCAGTGTTCCAGGAAAATAAGGGCCTACTGAACCTCTGATGTGGTCGTGAGTACTGTGCTGTATGCTTTGGGAGACTGAGGCAGTGTGGCAGAAGCAGGTCACAAGATGCTTTCTGCACCTATAATTCCAGTGGGCATTCTCTGCCAAGACAGGGAGCTAGAGGCTATAACTCACAAAGTCTTCCAAACAGTGAGTCATAGGGTTGAGACTCCGGTTAAAAGCCAGAACCATCATTGGTTCCCATGCTGGGGGAATGCCATAAATATCACCCACTGTTGACATTTCGTTACCTCTCTTCTCCTTTGTCTTCTAGTTAATGCATCAAAGTCCCAGGATAGACAGATAAACAAAAATGATCTATAGTGAATGTGTAATGTAGGGAAGCAAATGAGGGTTTGGGGTGAAGTAAGCTAAACCTAAGTCAGTGGTGGGAAGTGGCAGGCAAGAGACAGTGCAGTCAGGGAGTCAGTCTGGGAGTCTGTCTGGGAGTCAGTCTGGGAGTCAGTCTGTCTGAGAGTCAGTCTGGGAGTCAGTCTGTCTGGAAGTCAGTCTGGGAGGGCAGAATCTAGAGAGCAGGAGAAGTGAGACCAAGGACATCTACAGTTGTAGAAACCTTGACTTATTTCCTTTATGTCTTAAATAATTTTAGAATTTTTTTTTTTAATTTGGCAGATACCTACTTTTATACATGAATTTTTATTTTTGGAGATTTGAATTACATCATTTCCCTATTTCCTTTCCTCCTTGCAAACTTTCTCATATACTTCTCCTTCCTCTTTCAAAATCATGGCCTATCTATCTATCTACCTATATAATGCCTATATGTCTATATATCTTCTATATCTATCTATGTCTATCTATATCTATACCTATCTTCAAATAGAGTCAGATAAAAATAGATGTTCTTACTAAAATACCAAATTTTACATTGATAGGCAACACTGCTAGGTGCTCAACACTGTCTTAGAGAAGAACTATACTGTTGTCTACCTGCTTGAAATAGGTTGAGGAGCACAGTGTATGGAAAGAGCTCAAAGCCAAGGGTCTGTCTGGCACTGCAGGTTGGGACCAGTTCAAGGACCTCCTCTGATACCTAGTATTTTTCCTTACAGCCAATTTTTGAAGATCAAACTGCTTTGACACTCAAGGTCAAGATAGCGATGAAGACAGAATCTAATAACTGCTAAGTATATTGATTTCAATAGAGCTGGAAAATACAGTGATTAAGTTAGGACACATGGGTTAATGAGATGGTTGCTGAAGTGGGCAAAGTGTATGGAGGTCGACTGTTTATTCTGAAGTGCACCAAACAGTAAAATGAATTGATGAGTCAATAGAAACAAATGGGCTAATGAACATGTTTGATAAAACATTAGCATCCAACTTCAGTAGTGTACACTGTGAAATTTGTTTCTTTTTTTTTTGCTCTTGATTTTTTTAAAATGTTAAAATGTTAGAAGCACAGCTATTAAAAACAATAAATATATGAAATTCCTAGGCAAATGGATGGATCTGGAGGCCATCATCCTGAGTGAAGTAACCCAATCACAAAAGAACTCACATAACATGTACTCACTGATATGTGGATATTAGCCCAGAAACCTAGTCTACCCAAGATACAATTTACTAAACACATGAAACTCAAGAAGAAGGAAGATCAA
>LR752314.1:37381-58082 GCA_902729485.2 Mus minutoides | reverse complement strand
TCAACCCTCTAGGTGGAAGAATAAGATGAACTAACTAGTACCCCCTGACCTCATGTCTCTAGATGCATATATAGAAGAGGATGGCCTAGTTGGCCATCATTGGGAAGAGAGGCTCCTTGGTCATGCAGACTTTATATGCCCCAGTACAGGGGAACGTCAGGGCCAAGATGTGGGAGCGGGTTGGTAGGGGAGCAGGGCCGGGAGGGGGGAGGGTATAGGGAACTTTCTGGATAACACTTGAAATGTAAATGAAGAAAATATCTAATAAAAGTTGGAAAAAATGTTAGAAGCAAACACTTTGGAATCCACGCAACCAGGCCAATCTGAATAGCAATACTGATTCACCAGAAACACTTCACCACCACTTAATTCTAGGAAAGGAACTCACAGTAACTCATGAGGATTAGATTTGTCATCAATACTTTGGGATCAATGTATGGTATTTTCCATGATACCAATCCATGGATGTAAGAGATTTTATAAAAGAATTCATCATCCTCAAGGAATAGAGAAAATATGATAGAAAAGAATCAAAGTTTCAATGGTGTAAATGGTAAAACAAGAGTATACTTCTTTTTTTTTTTTTAAGATTTATTTTACTTATTATATGTAAGTACACTGTTGCTGTCTTCAGACACTCCAGAAGAGGGTGCCAGATCTCGTTACGGATGGTTGTGAGCCACCATGTGGATGCTGGGATTTGAACTTATCACCTTCGGAAGAGCAGTCGGGTGCTCTTACCCACTGAGCCATCTCACCAGCCCCAAGAGTATACTTCTTATTAGCACTAAGTTGTTCATTTTCAAGCAAGTGCAAAGAAAAGTACACACCTCTACATTTAAGTAATTTTGTTTCCTGTAGCCTATATCCTGGGCATATTGGTTATACCATCACAATGCCTATTACAGCTTTGTAAACAGACCCTGACCTTTTAAGGTTTCTTTGTATTTCTTGGCCATGCTCTCTCTCTCTCTCTCTCTCTCTCTCTCTCTCTCTCTCTGTGTGTGTGTGTGTGTTCATGTGTGTAACTTTTATCTTCTTTTAGTATATGATAGAAGTTTTAAAATATTATCTGTACTATTTTGGAAGGCTTATAGAAAACTCACAAAAATAATGCAGAGAATTCTTATACGTTTGTCACTTGCCTTCTGCAATATTCACTGGTTACATAGGCAGTGCCCAGGTCAGGAAACTGGCATTGCTACAGCACTGTAGACTAATCTGTCGACTCTTTGCTATCCCAAGTTCTGGGATGTGAGCAAAGACATTTCACAGAGTTGTAGGTCATTTTTGCCAAATGTCAACAGCTCTTCATTTTGTTTTGTTTGAAATTGGGCTTCATATGACAGACTGAGATTATATGCCTTTGTAGTTGAGGATGGCTCTGATCTAATATTCCTGCCTCTGCCTTCTGAGTGTAGGAACTAGGATGTTTGTACTCTGTGGTTTGTGTGTGTGTGTGTGTGTGTGTGTGTGTGTGTGTGTTATCTTATCTTCTGTGGTGGTTTGGCATTATATGCAGAAAAGGCAAATCCATTATCAGAGTATCTACTCCATTAAGGACAAAATGTTCTTCTTTCCACAGAAGAGGTGGTCCAATGTAGTCAACCTGCCATCACATTGCTGGCTGGTCACCTTGAGGAATGGTACCATATCTGGGGCTCAGTGTTAGTCTCTGCTGTTGGCAGATCTGGCATTCAGCAGCAGCTGTAGTCAGGTCAGCCTTGTTGAGTGGAAGTCGGTGTTGTTGAGCCCAAGTATAACCCCATTCTTGATATCAACTTCTTATTTAGTTAGGGTTTGCTTTGCTGTGGAGAGACACCACGAAGAAGCCAACTCTTATAAGGGCAATATTTAATTGGCATTGGCTTACAGGTTCTGAGGTTTGGTCCATTATTATCAAGGCAGAAGTATGGTAGTATCCAGGCAAGCAAGGTGCAGGAGGAACTGAGAGTTGTACATCTTCATCTGAAGGCGGATAGAAGACTGGATCCACATGGTTCTAGGAGAGTCTCATTGCCCACCCCCAAAGTGAAACACTTCCTACAACGAGGCCACACCTACTCCAACAAGACCACTTCTCCTAATAGTGCTACTTCCTGGGCCAAGCATATTCAAACCACCACATCTTCCATGACCTCTCAGATTTCAAAAAGGATGTGCCAGTTTTCTTTGATTTGCACTTGTCCAAATGTTTTATTGAGGTGATTGACACTATGTATTTGGGCACCAATTATACTGGTGATGTGACTGTCTTCATGTATGATATCTTTAGATGCCTTTGATGTGTTACTGCTCATGCTAACTCTGATACACTGACTTTCAAAGTCTCAGCAAGGGTTTCCCACATTAAGTTGCTGTTTTTCCCTTTGTTATTAAACAGTAACATCTCTGATTATAAAGAAATATTTCATACTTTCACCCACTTACTTCATTGTCTTTTTGTGGACCAGGTCTAACATATTGTTACTGTGCTATTTGGTTGGTTGAACCTTACTGTTTCTGTACGTATTTCCTTATTAATTGGATCCTATAATAAGAAAAAGCCAACATATACCCCTCATTTATTTACACATATATCTCTACTGTTATCATTGGTGTTTATTTTAGAATTCATTGCAGTATGGTTATTGTTTTTATGATCTATTTTGATGCTCACATATTTCCAGATTTGGGCATTGAGACTTTCTAGCTGGCTGTATGCCTTTTCAATGTGTTCTCTCTATCACTAGTGGAACATCCCCTTAATTCCCAGAATCACAGGACTTTCCTGGATAAGCTTAATTTCTTTGTCACGGAGCTGTTGTCAACCGATCTCCTCAGAATTCCTGGCTCTCTTTATTTGCAAAGTAAAATAGAGTTGTGCCCATTGCTCCTAGGTGCGATTAACTCTGGGCACTTGGCAGATACAGGGAGAACGTACGGAAAACATCATCCGCGTTTCCCTTTCTTTCTATCAGCATGAGCTGATAAAAGAATTAAATACCATACTCATAAGTAATATAATCAATAACTGACTAACAGATTAAAGAGACGATTCTCAATAGTGCAAGTGGCCAATATATACACGAAAGTGTTTGGCATCTTTGTTCATCAGCAAAATGCAAACCGTAGCTACATCAAGATTCATCTTCCTGTAGGTAGAATAATCACCAGCTCAGAATCGCATCAAATGCTAGTGAGGATATGCAGGAAAAATAAGTCTTATTTACTACTGATGCAAATATGAACAAGTCTAATCCCTATAGAAATCAGTATGAAGGACTCTTGGAAAACGCAAAAGAGAAGTAGCATAGAATAGCTGTGCCATTCCTAAGAATACACCCACAGGGGTCAAGGAAGAGATAGCCACACATCCATATTTACTTACAGCTCTGTTCCTGATAGCCAAGTTATAGGATCATCCAGGATGCTCATGAACAGGTAAATGAAGAAACTATGACGTCTATACACAGTAGGATGATGAAGCAGGGAATTATGCCACTTGGGTGTAAATGGGTAGATAATGAGATTAACATGCAAAGTGTATTAAGCCAGACTGAAAAAATTCAATGTTTTCTGTTTTATGTAATATGCAGAATTTATATCTAAAAAGTTATATACATATATGAACAAAAATCATTGTACATATGTGTATATCATAAAAGTAGAAAGTCTTTATGTATATGGCTTCTCTTTAAAGTAGTCCTTTGATTTTTTTCCAACACACAAAAGCATTTATTTAATTTAATTTAAATTCTATGCCATTGCATCTATCTATATTTAACTCCTTTTGAGCGTCACATGTTCATTGGAAAGTCTCTTCTCTATGGATCTTAAGTGGGAATTCACTCGTGCTATTTAAGGCCAATTCCTTTCTTCTGCCTCTTCTGCCTCTCCTCTTTCTCCTTGACTTTATTCTTGTGAGTGGTGTGAAGCTTGTGTCTTTTTCTAAGTAAATACACAGTTATCACGATCCATTTGTTTTAAAGGATATCCTGCCCCACTAATTAGGGATGTTGTCACCTTAGAGTAAATGTTTACAGGTGTTTGTGGTGATGTCTATGTGTGTGTTGTATTGTTCTGACTTATTTGTGAACCAGTGCACCAGGAGCACCATGTCTTAATTATAGAGATTATATGTTGTATTTTAATTTCTGCCAAGTTTGTTCTAAATTTGTGTGTGTGTGTCTTTCATTTTTTTTTCATTTGCTCTTCTTTTCAACTATCATTTTCTTTGTTTCAGTTAAGGCTTCATATGTTGAATCCAATTTCATTAGTATTCCTATTACATGTTTTTGTCGATTTGAATTTATCTACATATAATCAGTTGTCCTACCTAAGTAGCTAGCTGTATTCCTCACGGTATTCTCATGTACCTGATAGGAATCTTTCACCAATTTCTTATTCCTTTAACAGTTAATTCTTTATTGCCAACTAATATATAACTATTTCTTTCTTTATTATCTTAGACATATTTAAACACTATGGAAACAGCTTGTTTTCCTACCCTGCTTTCTTCCTAATCTTTCACCAGGAAAGTTTTCCAGCAGTCCATGCGAGCTTCCTGAGTAATACTACACTGGTTGCTTCTCCTACACATTGCTAGACTGTATTTTTAAAGTCTTTTTGTTTTCCTTCTGGTATTTGGAACATAGAGTGCATTTTTTTTTTTATCCTTCATAAATTTGATTTGACTCTTTAGCTAAAATGCTTTAGCCATATTTTTCAGATATTGAAATTATTGGTGGTTACTGGTGTCTCCCACAAACAATGTTGAAATTTGTTCACTTTCAGTGATTCACAGTGCATCTACTGTCCCTTTCCAATTTTTGATTTTATTGGTAGCCTCAGGAGTTTTTATTATGGTTCATTATAATTAAAATAATAAATCCCTAAAATGAGGTATAATAAAACTATAATACTATAATAAATACTACAATAAAACAAAATGTTATAATAAACTACAACATAATATTAAATATAAGACTATAATAAAATGTTTCTTTATTCAAGAATTAAAATAGTTATGTTCTTTTTTATAGAGTCCAAAAAGCTATGTGGACTACATTTACTACCCCAATACTGCCTTTTCTTTTATAGGGAATTCACCTATTTATGATTTACTTCTTTTGATAGTCCATGCTATACCTAAGAAGGATATATATATTCATTTTGTTTCCTTAATCTCTGCATTATCTGGGAATTTCTGCTGTCATAAACGATATAAAATAAGAAAGGAATATCCTTGGATTATGCATCCTTAGTATACTAGAGTTTAATTGGCTTGGGCTGGTGAGATGTTCAGGGGGTTAATACATTTGCTGCTAATCTAATGATCTGAGTTCATTCCCTGGAACACACACATGGGAAAGAGGGAGTCAACTCCTATATGTTACTCTCTGACCTCTACATGTGCCATGGAACATACATGTATGTGTGTGTGTGCTGGGGCCCAATATAAAATTAAAAAGTTTGATAATTAAAAAAAATTGCAGCCTTGCACCACTGTTATTTTGCATCTGCAATTGAAGAGCTGTGAGGATATGTTTGAAGTTCAGTGTTCTGTTCACAAAGGGACGCAATCCTCACCTGGTCCTGTAACGCCGTGTTCCCATAATTCCCCTGTTCAAGGACTGTCTTATTATGCTCATGCAGATACAACAGAATACTCAAGGCTGAGTGATTCATAAATTAATGAAATTTATTCTCACATTCTTGGAGGTTGAAAGTCTCAATCACATCAACAGCAGGTTTGGTTACTGGGAGAGAGCATCTATCCAAGACAGTAATATGGTTCTTCTTCTTCCAGGATAGAGTTGTCTGTAGCCTCTTATGACTTAGAAAGTGCTAAGTGTCAGCTGTGACTTTTTAAAAAAAGATCGTCTTTGGAATGTTTGGAAATTTCTCCATTGTGTGGATGGGTGTGTGAGTGAATGTACATGTATGTGTGTGTGCTCTCTGTATATGTGAGTGAATATGTATGTGTGTGCTAATGTGTGTATGTGTGTGTGCATGAGCATGTCTATATGTGAGTGTGTATGTATGTGTATTTGAATGTGCATGAGAGGCATGAGTGTTTATATATGGTAATGTGTATGTATATGTGAATGTGTATGTGTGTGTGTGTGTGTGTGTGTGTGTGTGTGTGTGTGAGTTTGTGTTTATTATCTTTTTTCCTGTCAGGCTCATTCCAGTTTTTACAGTTGCAATTCTGTTTCTCTACTGAACACTATTTTGTTATTGTTTTCCTTTTATCTGAATTACACAGTATATATTGCTTTAACTCCTTTGAGAACATAAAATGCTTTCTGTCAAAATATTTTTCTTTCCTGGGGTACGTCTTCCCAAGCTTGCCTTCTTTATCGTCATTTATATGTCCCTTTTCTAGCTGCCTTTTTTGATTGTCCTTGCATACAGTTCTCAATTCCCCTTTCTCTGAAATACAACTGAACAATTGTATTTATTTGGAGTGTTGACAGCTTTGCCCAAGTCTTCTCTTTACTTCTCCCAACCTGGGAGAGCGATTTACAATAATTCACCCTGGCTTGCTTCTTTGCTTCATGGAGAGTGCTCTCATATTTCCTCAGGGAAGCAGCTTGGCGGATTAGAAACCTGTTGGTGAGATTGTCTCATCAAGTCTTTTCATTTGACCAAGTAGAACTGGCAGTGGGACAATGGCTGAGCCTGGCCACAGACTCTATTTTCTTTTTCTTTTTCTTTCCTTTTCTCTTAAGAATTATTTCTGAGTTTTTTATTTTAGAAGATTAATCCCATACAAGCAAGAAATTATTCATGGCTTTTAAAAAATCATAGTTTCTTCTCTCATGCATATATTCCAACAAGAGTCTCCCTTCCCTCCACTCTTCCCAGCTCACCCCCACCTCCCATCTCTCCAGACTCACTCCCCCTCTGTTTCCCTTCAGAAAAGAGCAGGTCTTCAAGAGCCAACAGCAACAGCAACAACAACAACAACAACAACAACAACAACAACAACAACGACAACCAGATACAATATGACAAGGCAAAGCCCTTCTCTTGAGGCTGGCATGTCAATCCAATAGGAGGAGAAGAGTTTCAAGAGCAGGCAGAGTCAGACACACCTGCTCCCACTCTATCCTTAGATAGAGTTTGGGAGTCTCAGCAGACCACCAAGCTATGAGCCATAGTGTATATACAGAGGAGCCAGTGCAGACACCTATGTTGAAGGACCCTGTCCTTGCCTCTTCAGTCTTTATGAGCTCATATAAGCCCAGTTTAGTCGATTCAGTGGGCTATGTTCTTTCAGTAACCTTCATTTCCTCTGTCTCTCACAGTCTTCCTGGCCCTCTGCCATGGAGTCCCCTGATCTCTCTCTGCCTGCATAATATCGGTCTGTGGGTCTCTGTACCCACTCCTAGCTGATGCTGGGGGAAGCTTCTCCGATGACTAATGGACAAGACATCTATCCATGAGTAGAGCAGAATATCATTAGGAATCCTTTCACTGATTTTTGTTTTGGTCAGTCATGTTTGGTTCTGCCCTCAGCTCTGGGCTCTCCACTCTCAGGCTTCTGGCTCTTCAGGCAGTGTAGGGCATGGGCCTCCTCTTGTGTAATGGGCCTCAAGTTAAACCAGACATTAGTTGTCCACTTCTACAAGTTCTGCACCACCATTGCCCCAGCACATTTTGCAGGCAGAACAGCTCGTAGGTCAAGGGTTTTGTAGTCAAGGGGTTTTTTCTCTTTTGGTAGCCTGCTGAGTACCTTCCCATGCCAAAGAGGTGAGAACATAATGGTAAAGGTTCTGTGCAGGCACCAGCTCGATCTCTCTGTATTCAATGAGCTGTGTGCCTGTTGTCCTTGGCAATGGGAGCCTGCTGTCAGTTTTTAGAGAGCAACTCTTTGTTCTAGCTTCAGTCTGGGTTGTTTAAGGATCTCCATTTCTTAGCCTACAACTAAACTAAATGCGATTTAGTCATAATATCTATGCCATAAACACAAGGGTACCTCAATCCATAAATTAAACAGGAAAACAGCTTAAATCACATATTGACCCTCATGCACAGATAAGAAATTTCAGTACCCTACTCTCAGCAATGGATGGTCATCCAGACAAGAAGTAAATGGAGAAATACTAAAGCTAAGAGACATTATAGACCAATTGGATGTAACAGATATATACAAAACATTACACCTAAACACAAAAAAATATGCCGCCTTCTCCTATACCTCATGAAATGTTCTCTAAAATTGACCACTTAGACACAAAGCAAGTCTTACCAGATGCAAGAAAATTTGAAATAACTCCCCGAATCCTATGGGACCATCATGGATTAAAACTAGATATCAACAACAACAGAAGCAACAGAAAGCTCACAAACTCATGGAAACTGAACAGCTCTCTAGTGAATGAAAAGGAGTCAAGACAAACATAAAGAAATTAAAGATTTTCTATAATGCAATACAAAGGAACACTCAGCTTACCCAAATTCATAGGATATAATGAAAGCAATGCTAAGAGCAAACTGCAAAGCACCAAGAGCCTACATTCAAACAAACAAACAAACAAACAAAACAACAACAAAAACTGGAGAGATCTCACATTAGCGACTTAAGAGCACACCCAAAAGCTGGAGATCAAAAATAAGTAAGCACATGCAAGAGGAGTAGGTGGCAAGAGATAATCAAACTCCTGCCTGCAGTCAATAAAGTAGAAACCAACAGAACAATGCAAAGAATACAGTCAATGAAACCAAGAAGCAGTTCTTTGAGAATCAATAAGATAAACAAACACTCACCCAAACTAACTAAAAGATGGAGAGAGAATATTCAAATTAATAAAATCAGAAGCCAAAAGGAGGACACCACCAGCAAATACTGAGGAAATCCAGAGAATCATAATGACAAGATGTCACTGATCCCGATGAAGACTCCCCCACCAGTGTCCTGGTTTATGTGATTAGAAGCCGTGTTGTACATAAAGAAAGCAGTGACCTGCACGCTGGACTTTCAGACTCCAAAGCTGATCTTTACAATCAGCATCTGTCCGCTACAGCAAAGACCTTCAGCTGATGCCCTGAGGTCCAGCTTGTCTGTTCATATATAACTGTATATAACTGCACATACCTCCTTTCCAGTGTCCTCTTCTGGCACTTGTCTTAGCTCCCAGTAGTCTAGCCAAACAGATATTCTTGTTCTCAGACCTTCTTGTGACACTCTCTATTTTAGTTTGTGTCTGGCATGCAGTGAAGATGTACCTTGTGCAGGAGCCTTGAGATGCTGACTCCAAATGACTATCTGCCCAGTGATCACTTGCATAGTAATTCAGTAACAAGTCACTCAGGTGTGGGATCCCAAAGGCCTGTCATACTTCAGGGAACACAGAATGCTGCAATGAGGTAACAGTAGCCTCTATTGATCAACTTTTAATAATTCACAAACATTTCTAGCCCCTTCAGGTTCTCCTTTCATCCCTTCTATCTATCCTCCTCTTCAAAAAAACATTCTATGGAAGTGTTTGGTTTTAGGAATCAGTGCCTGAAGATCATATTTGAGTTTAAGATGGCTACTTATTCTAGTAATAGTTAGCTTATGAAGTGGATCACATGGGCTCTAGAGGTCATAGAGAGAAGTAAGGATGTTCTGAAAGGTCACATGACCTCTTCCCTTAAAGGAAATGCTTGTGACTAAGTCCTGGAGTGTGTGGATAAAGGTGGTGGGAACAGAGGCAGGTTAGGCTCTGCCTCTTCCATTCTATTTTAGATTTATATATCCTCTGCAGTTGGTTATTTGATGACTAATTGTATTAGCTAGGATTATTCTGGAGGAGCAATGAGGTAACTGTTAGAATGGATTACATGATAGTGATAGTGGCTGAGTAGACCAACAATAGCTGTCTCTGGGCTAGAGAGGTTCAGAACACAGGAGCTACTCGTTCTTCAAGGCTGGAGATCTCATCAATCCCAAACTTCTTCATAAATCTTGGCAAGAACTTTAGAGGAGGGGAACCAGTCCATAAAGTTATTATAGCTATACCACCTTATAAACCTTCAGCAACCCAATATACCCATGGAAAGAATATTTTGGATATTTGCCTATTCTGGTTTACAGAAATTTAATCAGAAAACTATATTTATTTCGACCACTATTGAGACTCTTTCAAAAAATAAGAGCAGAATAGGCACCATAAATAGATCTTTGTTTGGTCCTAAAACTTTTATGGTGCATGAGGGCCATCAGGCTGAACTTGAGTGAGTTTCATTATCAAGTTGTTGAAGGCTTGGGATACATGTCAGAATATGTACAAATTCCAGGCGATGTCTGAGAATTTAGAAATCAAATAATTTCCAGCACAACCTGCTTTGCTGTTTCGTTCTTTAAGGCCATGTGCTCTAATGGAACAGGAAAAGAATAAGAGAAATACTGGAAGACACAGGCTGGATCTCCTGAGCCTGAGCTGTAAGATGAATGGCTGTGGATGCGGGTCAGAAAACTCTCTTTGGGCCTTGTCTTTCTTCAGCTGGATTTGTGTTCCAGTTTTGGTAAATAGATTTCTAGCTGTAGCATATGATGATTTATGAGTATATTAGACAGGAAAGGGGGACGGAAGGAAAGAGTGGGAAAAAGAATTAGGATATATTCAAATCAGGTGACTCTTTCTTACTCTGGTGGACACAGTAATGATGCATGAATATTCAGACATCCTGCCCTTCTGCTTTTACTTTATTGCTAGCGTTACCGGACACATGTGTGGGTGCCCATTTGTATCTGTGTTCTTGTGTGTGGATGCATACATTGAGGCTCAGAGTTGATACTGAGTGTCTTTCTTGATGGTGTTCTACTTGATTTATTGTGCCAGCATATCTGGCTAAACCACCCAGTTCTCACCAGTTCCCACGAATTGAGCTAGTCAACTTGCCCTAAGAATGCTGTTTTTGTCTTCTGAGTGCTGGAATAGCAGACAGTTGTTATGTTTGCGTGCCTTTTACATGTGTTCTTGTGATCACAATTCTGGTCCTTTTGTCTACACAGAAAGTGCTTTATTCACTAAGCCACCTACCTGGCCATTTCATTATTACTATTATTGTTATTATTATTATTATTATTATTATTATTATTATTATATTTGTTTTCTCTCTACTCCTCTCTCTTTGCATGTATGTCTGTGTCTATGTATACATTTTGTTTGTATGTGTAAGTATGGGTGTATGTCCCACAACATGTATGCAGAGGTCAGAAGACAATTTGGAGTATGAGTCCTCACCATCCACCATGCTTGAGACATGGTCTCTTGTTGCTCACTGCTGCACAAGTCAGTCTATCTGGCCTGTGAGCCATGCATTAGCCTGTCTCTGCCTCTTCTTTTGCCACAGGAGCACTGGGATTAGAAGGCCTACAATGGTTTTACATGGGTTCTGGCTGTCTAAATCAGGTTCTCATATTTATGCGACAAGCACGCCACTCACAGAGCCGTCTGGTCAGCCCTTCACTCCTCTTCAAAGTGGAGGCATCCTTTACTGCTCAGGTAACTGCCTGGCTATGGCTCCGAGCGGACACGTAAAACTGTAGAGCTAGACGAAACTGAGTAAGACTAGATTTATCTACATCTAAGAAGGGCAGACAACCCAAATCTGGAAGACTGAATTTCTGGGGTAGAATAGATTGTCAGGCAGCTGCTTGGAAGATTTGAGGGAAACAGATGAGCAGGGGATGCTTTGGAAATTCCTCCGCGTGTGTTATGGAAATGGAAACCCGTATTTCCTACTCTTCAAGACCCCGGTGAACGTTTACGTCACTTCATGATGCTTTCTTTGCATATGCCTGACTGTATCTTCCTCATCGCAAGCCTTTTGCATCTGTGTGCTAAGAGGTTTTGCTCCAATGGCAATAGAATACAGTAGGCACATTCATGGTCTCATAGAGCAGCTAACCACACCACTGCTGTACCTTTCTAGATGTAGGCTTCAAGGAAAATGGAGTCAAAAGAAGACATTAAATGGCAAAGATGGGAGAACTTGAAAATGAGAGGTAGGGTAGGCAGGCGTGAATCACCAGCAGTAACGAAGGAAGTTTGCTTTTAATGCTCGAGCATCTTTTGGATTATCCAGCTGCTTGTTTAATAATGAAAATTCTTTCTCTGATGGCTACATGCCAGCTGAGGAGATGATTGGCAGCGAACAGATGACAGAGGGTGGTAGGAATTGAACAAATGTGGAGCTGGTGACAGAGCCCTGTGGCTGAAATGTTCCCTGCAAGATGCTCAGTGACGCTACAAAGGCAGCTGATGAGGGACCCTGGCTACAGGAGCAGCCCAGAGGCAGCTCTTAGCTCCACATGCCTGCTTCTTGCTACCATATGGTGGAGACCAGCAGGGAAAGGAAGCATGCAAGTCTGTTCTTCCTAGTTTCTGGGTTTGCTTTTTTTGGTGATTAGAAGGGCCTATTCATATATGTAGGTATTGGAACCTGATTAAAAGGTAATAGATTACTGGGAATTCATGACTAATTCAGATCAAATCATTCTTAAACATTATTCTAAATAAGGACGTCCTACCTGTGGGTGTTTGGAGCATCTGATCTCCTCTCAGCTTTTATGGGTTTATGTCTTTGAATCCAAGTGATATCATTAGTAGTCATGGTTTTATTTCAATTTCTTGACCATTTGTGCATAAACATGATCTGATGAATAGAGAGGGATTAGCAGGGTATCTATCCTCTAGTTTAGAAATTATTTTAGAGATAAAATTAAAATCTCTAACATATGTTCACAAGGCAAGTATTTCCATTGATGTAGCCATTCATTGACTTGAGCCTCCCATAAACACACAATGGTTTCTGAGTCTTCATGCAGAGAGGAAAGTGGCTTTGTTTAGTGTTGCCAAAACTTTCAATGTTTCAATTTGGATTGCATTCTAAAATATAAATATTAGGGGAAGACTATATTATAACTTTAAAATAGATATTGAGAAAAAATAAAAACAAAGCTACTAGAATTTTAAACAAAACAAAACACTTATTAATAACCATATATTCCAGTAAGGCAAATGCTTACACACTTGAAAGAGCATTTTTAATTCAGATGCCTAGGAAAGTTTGAGGTTGTATTTTTAAAGCTTTTTACCTGTTGTCAAATTTTAACTCTATACTGTGATAAAATCTCCCAAAGTAGATATATGAGATTCTTTATCTTTTTGCTTGGTATCAAGGGGTCTTGGCTGTTAAGTTAGCTTTCCAACATATTATAACTTTGGTGATACTAAATTGAAGATGTTGTCTGTGATATATTTACCAGATAGAATTTTGCAATTTTATTGAATAGATATAAAAGCACCCTGGTTATTCTTCTTTAGGTAAATACTGCAGTCTTTTGAGATGAAAACCTTTCTTTTTTATGTACAATGTATGCAAAACTTTCTAAACCCTTGTAAACCTCTAGGCAGGTCTTTTGACTACCTTTGCTGGTAGATTCAGGGGAAGTTGAGAACTTTCTGAGGTCGGATACATTTTGAGAGTTTGTTCCAGTGCAGACTCTGGAGTCTGGGCATAGAGAAGGCACATTGGCACATAACAGTGCAAACCGTGAGACCGTGGACAGCAGGCATGAAAACAAAGCTGTGTTCTCTCTCTGTGAGGATCCCAGGGTAGAATGTGGTTACAGATATTGATTAGAACCTAGCAGATGGAGGTATGATAGAATTAAGAACACTTGAGCTGATCCAAAGGAGGTATGTCACTTACTTTTCTGTTGCTGTGACAAAACAGTATGTATGGCTAAGGTAACTTAGGGAAGAAATCATGGGATTGGGCTTGTACTTCAGAGTGGAGCCATGCATAGTGTAGCCAAAACATGGATGGCAGTAGGAACAAATGAGAGTTCATATCCTGAACCCCAAGTAGGCAGAGATAAAGATAAAGGCAGAGAGAGAGAGGGAGAGAGAGAGAGAGAGAGAGAGAGAGAGAGCATTGGGAAACTGGAAAGCCCATTCCCAGTAACATACTTCCTCCAACAAGGCCACCCTTTCTAATCCTTCTCAAACTGCTCTATCAGCTGTAGACTGAACATTCAAACATACAAGCCTGTGGGGGGGCATTCATGAACAAAGTGGGATTTCAATGTTTTGAATTTATAATACAAATGATACCCACTTACTGTGGAAAGTTTGTGATGTTCAGAAAATGTTGATAAAGTGAAATCTTATATGTTCCTTTTCTCCCACTTAAGTCAGTCTGTGTTTAGTATTTTAATTCCTGCTATTTCTTAGGCTTTTGTTATAAGCATAAATCCCTAATTATGATCATGTAATCTACATGCATTTGCATATTCATACTTAAAAAAAAAAAACCAAAACGACATTCATTCATTCATTGAACATTTAAGAAGCATTTGTACTCTGTTGGCTCCAGGACACCATATTTGACAAATGCAATGTAGCTTTTAGTTCTCAGCAGGCATTCATTTAGGAAATCAATTTATTTAAAAAGCCACGAGAATGAGTATATGGTAGAAGTATTGGGAAGGCATGACACATTTAATGGTCAATAAACATGTCCTTTGTCCCAGAGGCAGTCTTGGGGGCTTGGTATGTCACTGATGCTTGTGCTTGGTGAAGGGTGAGGACAATATTGGAAGAGGAAGAAGCATAAGGGAAGGTTTGGGGCAATCAGAGAACACGAGACCTCAAAGCCACCTCCCTGGGGACATGGGATCTGAGTTATATATGGGGTCTCAGATATGGAGAGGTCCGTATTTCCCTCTGAGTGACAGCTTTGGCTAAGTTCTGGCCAAGAGAAAGAGGATATCTGAGAAGTGACCTTTCTACTTCAGTTTAGATATAGTTGGGTGGCCAAGGTGTTAATGGAAAAAAATAAACACAGGAAGGGAAGGTCACCATGATCTTACCACTCCCAGCCCAGTTCCTTGGATACTAGATGGAGTTTCTCATTGCAGGTGGTAGGCTGTTCCTCCTGCTTTGAGATGACCCTGTTAGGTTTCCTCTTATCTCTTCTATCATCTATTCATCTGCCATGGAATTGTTCTCAGTCCACAAGCAAATACTAGCATTATTCATTTAATTAACAAGAGTCCCAGCTCCACATTTTATACCATTCGATTTGTTACTCGTTTTCACAAGCACCACAAGGCCCAAATCTCGTTCCTTCTCATACTCACTTTCCTTTTTCTCCTTTTTCTACAATTAAAGTTTGTTACAGCCACTTTGTTTTCACAAATGACCATGTAGCCAAGCCTATGTGTGTGGTCATGTCTGCCCTCACAGTAGAACATATTGAAGTTTTTGACCCACAGTTTCTCAGATCTCTGTACTTGATATTAACAGTCTCCAAAAGCAGATATTTTCCTTGTCTTTTCATCAACTCTTGCTAAGTCTTTCCTGTCCAATCTCTTAAGGAAGGTGTGATGGTTTGTATTTTCTTGGGCCAGGGAGTGGCACTATTAGAAGGCGAGGCCCTGTTGGAGTAGGTGTGGCATTGTTGGAGTACCTGTGACACTGTGGTTGTGGGCTTTAAGACCCTCATCCTAGTTGCCTGGAAATCAGTGTTCTGCTATCAGCCTTCAGATGAAAATGTAGAACTCTCAGCTCCTCCTGCACCATGCCTGCCTGGATTTTGCCATGTTTCCTCCTTGATAATAGATTGAACCTCTGAACCTGTAAGCCAGACCCAATTAAATGTTGTCCTTATAAGAGTTGCCTTGGTCATGGTATCTGTTCACAGCAGGAAAACCCTAAGACAGAAGTGTTGCAGCTGGACTCAGTCATGGACTATCCTGGTTATTTTTCCTGTGCTTTCTTTCCTATTCTTTATTTAAGAAATGGATCTTCCAATCCTTGAATTCCTTTAGCCAAACATCCATTCCTTTTGCTGTTTACATTAATTCTAGCATTAGGTTGCCTCTAGCCTGAAAGAATGCTAGGGATATGCCTGCTATTTGTGCTACTTGTTGATTTTAATCTTCTCTTGAGGCCAAGCCTTCCAACTCTGGACTACAGATGAGCTCTCTCTCCCCTCACTTCTCAACCCCTACTCACCCCTATAGCATATAACTTTTAAAAATATAATTAAAATCATGAAGTTCATATTAATACTCTTCAGTGGCAGTCTCTTAACTTGAAAAATAAAACCTAGTCTTGCGTTAATAATCTCTAATCCCACATACTCACCATTTGTTTGTTCATTATTCATTTTTATCCTTTGGCTACTTTCTCAGGTCGATCAGGCCAACATAGTTTCCTCTTTAGAGTTCTTATCCCTCTGTTATCCTCTTTATGAAAATACATTACATGTCTAGGGCTGACTCCTTCTTGTCATTTAAGGTTGGCTCAGCAGTTAAATGCATTTGATGCTCTTGCAGAGGACCTAAGTTTGGTTCCCAGCACTCATGACTGGACATACAATCATCTGTGCCTGCAGCCCTAGTTGATAGATAACCTCTTCTGGCCTCTGCAATTGCCTTCACAGATATGCTAATGCTCAATACATAGTAATATACACACATAACATAAAGAAAATTGAAAATAAGTCTTAAAACAGAGACATCTTTATTTGTATCCAATGATTTAGTTTTTTTAAACCTATTATTTATGGAGATTTTAGTATGTGTCAGAAACTTTTACCTACTGCATTATCTGTTTCTCTGCATTAAAGAACTAGTAGAACCAGTCTACAGATAAGTTCCAGAATAACCTATCTTTAAAAACTGCATGACCACAACCAATTGTAACAGACATGGTTGAGAAATGCTGGCCTTTTTTCACCTGATGTAATTGTTGTCTCCAGGGTTTACTGCTTCAGTCTGCTAACTTAGGCCTAATCCTGGAAGCTTCTAGCCTCCATACAATCTAATCTAGGCCGAGAATGTGTCCAGCGTCTATTTCTTACTGTTGAATAAGATTACTCTTTCTAATTCTTTCTGATCTCTGGCTTGCTGGTTCACCTCTCTGCAACCTGTGATTGTAAAACTCACCCAGTAAAACTGCTTCTCTTCTTTCCACAGTGTCCCTTTAGTAGCTTCCCTTTCCTCTTTCTTCTCATGAGAGTTGGGAATATCCTATTTTATCAAACATTTCTCTGATTCATCACTTTGTCTGTGACTCAAATAGACTCACTTTCAAAAATGGCTGCTTCCTTCTACAAACTATCTTTACCTTCATTGTTTGGGATTAAAGGTGTGTGTTAAGGGGTCTGATCCACACCACAACTAGAAACAGGATTTTATTTCTCAGTAAATAATAAAATCTCTATGTTCACAGCATCATCAAATATCCTGCAACAGCTGATAACATGTGTCATGTTCAGCACATATGCTAGAAGCACAGATATTCCAGATTTTTAAGAGGGCATTCACATGGGTGGTACTGAATAATTCGATGAAAATTGTGATGCTAGAGATTTGCTATTGACTGAGCTACCTGCTTTACACGAATGAGTTCACTTAACCATCATGGGAATCTCATAAGATACATTGCATTTTAGAGATGACATTACTTACAAGAGTAAGTAGGGATGAGGAGATAGCTGAGTGGGTAAGAATCCCCAATGAATGAACACGAGGACCTGAGTTCTGACCCAAGGTTGCAGATGGCCAGGCATGAGTGTAGTCTAACACAATGGGTGGCAACGGCAGGAGGCATTTGGGGTCTTACTGGCCACCCAGCTCAGCTGAAAAATGAGGAGTTTGGGGTTCAGTGAATGACTATGTGTCAAGGGAAGAAGATCAGAGAGACACCTGAATTTTTCCTCTGGATTCCACATGTGTGTCTTAGGCACACAATGAGGAGTTTGGGGTTCAGTGAATGACTATGTCTCAAGGGAATAAGATCAGAGTGACACCTGAATTTTTCCTCTGGATTCCACATGTGTGTCTTAGGCACACATATGCCCATGCAAGTGCACATATGCATACAACACACGCACACACACACACACACACACACACACACACACACACACACTATATTAGAATCCATCTCTAGGAGTTTATATTCTCATATTTCAGAAAGTAGTTTCAGATGAACACTACTTATAGTTGAAAAAAAGTAATGTCACCTTCACTAATATAATCTCTGTGAGTAGGTAGGTATTCATCATGTGTGACTGCAACTACAGAAGAAAGTCCAAGATTATGTGCACTGAATTTGCTATGGCTACCTAAAGGGATTGGAAGACCAAGGCTGAGAATAGATCTCTATGCCAGTTCTGAAAAATGTTTAAACACTTTTTCTTTGTGAGGGAAGCCTATTTGTCTTTATCTTATAATAAACTATTTAAAGGCTGTCTTACTTTTTCTCCTCAGTGTAAATGCAGAAGTGACCATTATTCCTTCCACTTATGAATGACCACCTGACAGCTGCCTGATTTTGGCCTTCATTCTGTTTTTAACATTCTTTAGTACGCTTCTACTTCCTCACATTCATTTTGCAAATCTTGTAAGCTGTAAGGTGCAAAAAAATGATGAAAGTCATTAGCGATTTGATAGAGAAATGCTTCTTTACATTTCCATGCACATTTTTTTTTTTGCAAAAGATGTATAATAGCCACTGTCCAATTTTCAGTGACTAAAGCAGATGGCACAGCCTTTGTCTCCCTTCAGAACCAAAGACTGACAATAAGTTCTTCAAAGCAGCAACATACTGTTAACATATTGCTGTGCTATGGTGCTTTGACTGGAATGAGCCCAGGATGGAAGCTAGTTAGTGCCTTAGCCATCTTCAGGAGCATGATATGAGGATGTGTTGGAAACTATATGGTGACCCCATGAATAGATACTTTGAGTAATATTTATATCTGATATATTTTCATAATTACTGTCCTTTGAAGGTCAAGTTTGAGAAAGGAAGATGGACTTGACATACTTTAAATCAATTTTCCAGATGAGAAAACTGAGATTAGAGAAGACACTGTGACTTTGCCAGTAGGTTAGTCACTATGAAGCTGAAATTCAAAGCCAGCTCGCGTAAACTCAGAGGCTCTGGCGCATTCAATGCACTGTGTAGCTTTCCCACGTCTTTTGGGGTTGACCAAATGCTCTTTTATATTTATAGAGACTATAAATTTCCTTTTATACATTTTGTGATTTGCTATAAGACTGAAGAGTAACTAGGGCACCTAATTTAAAAGGAGAAAATGCTAGACTCCAGTGAATAGACTGTATGGCAGGGAAGTTTGTGTTGGCATTTGCAGTTAAAAGGATCTTTATTACCATTTGACTTCTGGTGTTTGCATTAGATGTGAAGTTCAAGACAAACACCACTTTGGGGAAACATTAAAATGCTACAAGCAAGTTTCATTTTATTTAGCTAACTGGCACTATTTTTGAAATCCTATAAAAGTCCTCATTTTGCCTTTTAGGAATGCAGAAATGTACTGTTTCTCTTCATGGGACATGACAGGTGAAGCTCTGATAATCACCTTAGATTTTACTTATACATGAAAAAAACCCTTATGATCTTTCAAAATTAAAATTGGAAGAAACCTGCAGAGACAATTATTTCTTTAAAAAAAAGTCTTATGTGTACTAACATTCATCTTCCTCAACTGGATGGAAATCAGCATGGCTGTGGGTGTGTCACATAGTGCTTGGTGGTATAGCCCCTTCACTGGGATGCAAGACAATTTTACACACACACACTTATGCACACACACACTTATGCACACACACACACACACACACACACACACACACACACATCTAGTGACTTAACTTTATATTCTACTTTCTCAGGTTTAAAAATGGTACTTACATATTATATATTTACCTGCATTTTCAGAAGATCTCCGACCTCAAACCAGGAATTAACCTTCTAGTTTTGTACTGGGGAGTGACACTGTATTATTTCCTCCTGATCATTGCTGTCTGTAGGATATTAATTCACTACAGAATGCAGAGATGAAAGAAAGGGGTGAGCCAAGTAACCTCACATTCTGCTATGTCTCCTGCCTTATCCTTTCTTCTCTAGACATGATTTAGAATTCTAGAACTCACAGGAAACTGGACCACCGACCGATGCTATCTTTGTAAAATAATTTACCAAATTCATCAACACTGTCAAAATTGCTGATCAGGTTAGATATCTAAAAGAAGATTATAATATGCATAATATGATATACAATATACTATAGAATATAGAATATAATATAGAATACAGAATGTTGAATATAGAATATATGATGTGTAATATATAACATAGTGTTTGACCTGCTTTCAAAATGATACCACAAGGCTCTACCTACTTGGAGGGACATGGACCTGTGTTTATATACACAAGAGGGAGTTTCTTTGGGAAAAAGACTGGCACATTAAAGCCATCTTTAGCTAGAAGTTAACGATGCAAATAAATCAAAGAACTCAGAAAGGCTGAGAACTGAAAAGGCTAGAATCTACTCTGTTCAAATCGACTGGTATTTTAACCTTCTTTTTGGGGTCATTTTAATTATATCTGAAAAATGAGTTATTAGAAACAAATGAATTAAATTTCCTTTTTAAAGTAATTATAATGCAAATCTAAACCCATTATAGACAGTTTCCTAGAAATGACTTACACAGAGATTTTCTTTTTCTGTCCCTTTTTATTTTTCCTTTTTGTCCCTAACTCATTTCAGAAAAGATATAATGATTAAGAAGAAATGGAAAAGCAAAATTAGAAAGTTAAATGTATAAAGCAGGTTCATTTCCTTGTTACTTTGAAGACTAATAGCTGTGTGTGTGTGTGTGTGTGTGTGTGTGTGT
>LR752314.1:20257-36963 GCA_902729485.2 Mus minutoides | reverse complement strand
TTTTTTTTTAGCAGACTTAATTCATTTATTTTTCTCAGATAAAAACCCTTATGTGGTAGCCACAGCTGGAGCCTAGGTCCTCTGAACAGAGACTCTGGTGTGGGCTTTCACAAGATGATCAGTAAATTCCTGATAAGGAGACTTGGTGAACACAGTCTCTTTCCAGAGGTCAGGGGTCAGGTAGCTGTAGGTCTTAGTGGTGGCATCAAAGGTAGCCTTGGAAAAGTTGTCCAGAGTGGCAGTGCAGCCTCTGGCTGAAGTGTAGCAGTCATCTATACTGGCCATCATCAGTAACTTCTTGGGCACAGGCACAGAGACATTGCTAGTGTCTCTGGGGGCAGGGATGAGACTCACCAGCACAGAGACACAGCAGCCTGTCACCTTTCATGGAAAAGCATGGGGCTTGCCAGTCTTGTTCCCACAGTAGCCTTTCTGCACAGGAATAATGGAAAGCTTGGCCAAGATGATGGCTCCTCCAATGGCAGTGGCTACCACTTTGGAGCACTTAACTCCAAGCCAACATGACCATTGTAGTCCCTGAAAACATTGAGCCTGGTCCACTGGCCAGCCAGAGTCTGTTTCTGCACTGGCATGATTTTCAGAACCTCATCCTTTAGGGATTCACCCAGGAAGAAGTCAATAATCCCTGGCTCCTTAATTGGCAGGGGGAAGAGGTAAATCTCCTCCAAGGACTTAATCTTCATGTCCTTAACCAGGCAGCCCAACTTGGTGACAGGGATCCATTCCTCATCTTCAGGTTTACTTCCATGAGCCCCGTGGCCTCAACCACAGCCACGGCCTAGACCACATATTATCATTGGACCTGTAATTTTGCTTTGTGCACAAGTTCACACACATATGCAAAGTATAGTCATCCTTTTGGTCTCCATTATTTCTTGTATTTCCCTCCCACTCATGACAAACCCCTTCTTATCTCTTCAAGACCTCCACTCCCACTTTCACGCTTGTTTGTTTACTTGTGACCAACTGAACTTAGAGTTTGGAGTCTATCTTGTCAGAAGAATTTATTTTCTCTAAAGATGAATACTAGTTACTGTGATGCCTAATTTTCATTGTCAACTTGACATAATCTAGGGTCACCTAGAGATGAAGTCAGTGAACAATGGACTCCACCAGTCAATGGTGAATTGAACCAGTCAATTGAAGTCACCAATGTAGCCCAAATGAAGAATTCACTGGACAAAGTCAGATAAAGGCATCTGTGAGGCATTGTCTTCATTCAGTTTACAGCTTGGCAAGATTCACCGTTATGGGTTCTATTACTTTGTGGGATGGACCTAAGAGCCAATGAAAAGCACAAACCTGAGCACTGGCATGTGTGTATTAATTCATTTCCCCCATTACCTGATTGTGGGAATAATATATGGAAGCTGACACAAGCTACTGCTGTGGTGACTTTCTCATAAGGATGGACTGTAACATGGAACCTTGAACCAAAGTTAACCCTTTCTCCTGAAATTGCTTTTGTCGATGTAGTTTATCATAACAACCAAAACACAGAGGCCATTTTTTTCGGTGTTTCTTTCTTTTTTTCTTCTTCTTTCTTTTCTTTCATTATATCTGGTGGTTTCCTCTATTATTCTGTATAGTGAAGTGGGCCAAAATTCTATTCCTGGAAAAGGGACTGATTTTTATCTAATAATTGCCTTTTTGGTTTAGGCAAACATGTTAAAGAAGCTACTGGAAAGATAATTCCATGTCAAGAGCATTCTCTGATATATAAAGTGTTTCTTCGACCATCCAGAGACTGCCCAACCTGGAGATCTATCCCATATACAACCACCAAACCCAGACACTATTGCACATGCCAGCAAGATTTTGCTGACAGGACCCTGACATAGCTCTCTCTTGTGAGGCTATGCCAATGCCTGGCAAATACAGAAGTGGATGCTTACAGTCATCTATTGGATAGAGCACAGTACCCCTAATGAAGGACCTAGAGAAAGTACCCAAGGAGCTAAAGGGGTCTGCAACCCTATAGGAGGAACAACAATATGAACTAACCTGTACTTCCCAGAGCTGTGTCTCTAGTTGCATATATAACAGAGGATTGCCTAGTCGGCCATCAATGGGAGGAGAGGCCCTTGGTCTTGCGAAGATCATATGCCCCAGTACAGGGGAATGCCAGGGCCAGGAAGCAGGAGTGGGTGGGTTGGGGAGCAGGTTGAGAGGAGGGCATAGGGGGCTTTGGGGATAGCATTTGAAATGTAAATGAAGAAAATATCTAATAAAAAATGCCTTATAAAAAATAAAGTGTTTCTTCCTCTTGAAGTGTTGGTTTTTGTTCCATTTTCTTATCTGTTGTTTAACCAGCAATGTTTTCACATGATATACTGTTAAAATGATAAAAAAATGAGGAGAGTATTAATTTGTTCTTAATTGTGGTCCATTGAATCAGAAAAAGTAAAGACCACTCTTTAATAAGCCCAGCAAATGCCTTACCCGTCTATCTATGTTTCCTTGGAACGATGATATGGAAGTGCCTTGTAGAAGCTGCAATACCTGTATTTCTTGTTATTGTAGCAAATACAATATTAGCTTATGGAGAATAAAAGGTTGATTTTGAGTTGTAGTTTTGGAGATTTGGTCTGTGATCAACTCACACTTTGCTCTGGTCAGAGGTGATGGTATGCCAGGCTGGAAGGTTGAGCAATCCATCAAACTACTAATGAGAAATAAAGACTGAACCCCTACATCCTCCCCCAGAGGTACAGCCTTAGTGACCTAAAATTTTACACTATGCCCCCTCTGTGAAAGCTCCTAACATATTCTAGTAGCTCTAGGGTCAGAGAACAATATTTCTAGACATGTACCTTTGAAAGACTTTCCAGATTGAAAATATCAGGAACCAATGATTGTATTGTATTTAGTGGTTTTCTCTCCATGACTGTAGGGTGGGTTATACTTGCATGGTTTGAGAAGAGGAGGGATTATTTTAGTATATATTTTTAGAAATTAATAGGGAGTTTTAAAACTGAGATTTAGATTTTTAGATAAGGATGAGTAAAAGGTACTGAGTCTTTATGTACTCCCTACCGCTTTTTCCTTCCTTCAATTATTAACATTTTAGATTAGTACAGTTTATTTGTACATTTGATTGTCAACCATTTGTGCACTATAGTTAATCAAATTCACAGATTAGGGTTTACTATGTATGACTATGTGCAATCAGCATAAAAATACACTAAATCTAATAGAAGCAAAAGTGGGGAATAGCCTTGAATGTATTGGTACAGGAGGCAAGTTCCTGAATTGAAAAACACCAGCACAGGAACTAAGAGAAACAGCTAATAAATTGGACCTCATGAAACTGAAAAACTTCTGTAAGGCATAGGACACTGTGAATAGGACAAAATGACAGTCTACAGATCGGGGAGTATCTTTACCAACCCTACATTTGACAGAGGACTAACATCCCGAATCTATAAAGAACCCAGCATATTAAACAACAACACTCCAAATAACACAATTTTAAAGTGAACAAATAAATAAGTTCATAGGAAAAGAAAAAAAATGGTGTACAGAGCTAAACAGAGAGCACTCAACAGCGGAACTCTAATGGCTGAGAAGCATGAAAAGAAATGTTCAACTTCCTTAGTCATCAGGGAAATGCAAATCAAAACAACTTTGAGATTCCACCTTACCCCCAACAGAATGGCTAAGATAAAATACTCAAGTGAGAGCATATGCTGTCAAGGATGTGGAACAAGAAGAACACACCTCCATTGTTGGTAGGAGTGCAAACTTGTACAACCACATTGGAAATCAATTAGGTGGTTTCTTGGAAAATTTGAAACAGTTCTACCTCTAGACCCAGCTACACCACTCCTGGGCACATACCCAAAACTAGCTCTACCATCCCACAAGGACACTTGCTTAACTATGTTCATAGCAGCTTTATTCATAACCAGAAACTGGAAACAGCCCAGTTGCCCCTTAACCAAAGAATGAATAAAGAAAATGTTTCTTTAGGGAAGGAAAATGGAAAAAGTAAATGCTCATTTACACAATAGATTACCACTCAGGTATTAAAAACAAGAACATTATAAAAATTTCAGGCAAATGGAAGGAATTAGAAAATATCTTTCTGAATGAGGTAACACAGACCCAGAAAGACACACATGGTATATATTCATTTATAAGTGGATATTACCCGTAAAGTACAGGATAGCCATGCTGTAGTCCATTGAACCAAAGAACCTAAGTAACAAGGAGGGTCCAAAGGAGATGTTTGAATTTCACTTTAGAAGAGGAAATAAAACAGACATCAGAAGTGGATGGAGAGAAGGAACTGGTTGGAAGATGGAGTGGAAAAATGGGGTGAGGTGAGCATGGGTGGGGGTGAGAGGGTTGGGAAAGAGAAGGAAAATCTAAGAGGGCAATCTCTGAGACTTGGGACAAGGGAGGCTCCTGAGAGGATATGGGGGTGACCCTAGCTAAGACTCGTAGCATTGGGATATGGAGCCTGAAATGACCACCTCTTGGAGCTAGGCAAGACTTCCAGTAGAGGGAGGAGGACATGAATCCACCCACAAAACCTATGACTAAAAATTTGCCCTGCCTATAAGACATGCAGGGATAAAGACGGAGCAAAGTATGGCCAACCAATGACTGGCCCAACTTGAGATCCACCTTCTGGGATATTGTCATAAGTCAGCCAACTCCTGACACTATTGATTATACTATGCTATGCTCTTAAACAGGAACCTAGCACATCTGAGATGCTTCATCCAGCAGCTGATGTAAACAGATTCAGAGACCCTTACGCAAACATTAGGCAGAGTTCACTGGAGCCTTATGAAAGGTTCAAGGAAGGACTGAGGGAGCTGGAGAGGTCAAGGATGCTACAAGATGACCTACAGAATCAACTAACATGGGCCCATAGGGGTTCATAGAGACTAACGTACCAACCACTGAGCATTCATTGATTTGACCTGGGGTCCCTACACATATGCAGCAGATGTGCAACTTGGTCTTCATGTGGGTTCCTTAACAGCTGGAGTGGGAGCTGTTTCTGACTTGAACTCTGTTGCCTCCCTTTGGATCCCTTTCTCCTAGCTGAGTCACGATGTGATTTGATGTGTCAGAGCAGGTTGTTCCCCCTAGGGGAGGGGTGTCCCTTCTCTGAGGAGAGGAGGAGGAGAAAATGGGGTAAGGTGGTTAGGAGGGTAGGGTTGGGAGAAGAAGAGGAAGGGGAGCTGTGACCAGGATGTAGTGTGAATAAATAAGTTAACAAAAATAAAAGAAAAAACATTACCCTACTGAATATGTATTGTGTACTTTGTGTGTATAAGCAGTCATGTAAGGTGCACATGTAGTATGTGTATTCATGGGACTGTGTTCATGTGTATGTGTGTATCTGTGTGGTGGGTTCAAATCCACAAGTGTGACCGTGCATGTAGAGGCCAAAGGACAATTTTGAGTGACTGATTATTCTACCCCTAAAGTTTTGAGGGAGGGGGCTTAATTTTGGAGCTCGGTCACTGATGATGGCTAGATTATGTAGATAGTGAGCTCAGGAAAAAGCCAGCCTCTAGTCTCCAAGAGCTGGGATTGTAGATATGGTTAATTCCATGTGTGCGCTGGGGATCCAAAGGAAGCGTGATGTACTTACCTGCTGATCCTAGCTCTGTTGGTCACTTTTTACATTAGTACCCTGGTCATGGTTATATTTAATTCCTTGCTTGCTGGTCCTAGAATATTTGTCACATCTAACTCTCACTCTGATTGCTCTGTCTCTTTATAGTCATGCTCCTTTTGCCTTTTGATTGACAGCCAGATATACTAAGTATGCATTAGAGTTCATCATGGGATGAATGTTTTGTGTTACAGCTGAGCTGAGGAATTCTTTATGTAAATATAAGACCAAAAAATTGGATGGGGCTTCTGCTTACATTGGCTAGGTCTTGAATAGAGAGGCAGGTAGGTGAGAAGGTAGAGTTACCCTAATCAGTTGTGCTGTGATTAAGGTTGCTATTCCCAATCCAATTACTCTGAATGCACCACAAATGTGAAGGTCCTCTGTGATAACTTGGTCTTAGGGTTGGAATTTGATTTGATACATATATATTTTCCATTCCTGTCTTTCTATAAGTTAAAGGTTTTTCTCTGAGCAGAAACCAAAGGGAATCCACCTACCACACTGTAGTAATACCAGGCTGTGCTCACCTAGAAGTGGGCCCTGCTTATTGGGTAGGTAAGGAGAGAAGTATAGGTAAGGAAAGAAATATGTGTTCTCTGATGTGTAGGGAAATCTTACTCTCAGGAAGGTCTCTCCTAGCTTTCAGGTTTGCCCTTTGATCAGTACAGAGCCTTGACTGACTCCCTCTGTTGAGTTGCAATACATCTTTTCCCACTCTGAGCCTAAAAGTAACATCAATAGTTACTTTCCGTGAGACAAGTTAGGGGTTTTGTTCAGGAAGAACAAACCATGGGCAGAGTCTCAATAGTGCTTGATATTCACCATAGTCTCACACACCATCTGGGAAACTCTCTTGGAACTCCTCCCTGAAGTGCCTGATGGAATCCATCAAAGGCACGTGCACAAGACAGGGACGGCTCTTTTGACTCCTAGGAACACCATACTCTCATGCAGGCACCATTCCTTAATTGGAAACTATTACATTGCTTTGCAATAGCTTAGAATATAACTGTTCTTCCCACAGGGTTAAACAGAGCCCAGTGTACTCTGTCCCAATTACACAGATCCTTGGTGCCTATTCTTAATTAAAGTTTCAGTTTAGACATCAGGTTATTCTCCTTAAAATCTGAAATTTCTGATGATACAAGATCTGGCAATAATTTTCAGTTGTATATTTTGAGGACTTATAAGCTTTTTATATTTTTATGTGTATAGCTCTCTATCTAACTCATTTCTTTGCACAAATATTTAGCAGGTTCTAAGATACAAACAACAGAATAGTCCATGTGATAGACCATTCCTTTCTTCTTTTATTATAGACATATGATTATAATAATAACATTTTCTGGTTAATAAAAATTCTCCATTTTATGTTAAAGGGTCCTGCTAGTTGAGTTTACACATTTTATAAAAGAAGCAAAAGTTCTCCATAGACGGATACTTCTGAAGTTCCTTCGGGAACTCACCTTGTTCCTGTGACACATTATTTGACTATACAACCATCCTCCCAACCGTCTTTGAGAGTGTGAATGATGTCTCATCCATCTTTGTTTTTCTAATATTGAATGAGCTCTGTGGTTCAGAATGAGAAGTGGAGTGTTTGCTTGTGTGGTTGAGTATCTCTGTGTCACGCTGAGAATGGATTTTTCTTGAGAGTCCCTTACTTTAGCAGGGATGCATCTGAAATGACCGAAGTCATTCTCCAACTATTTGGCTTCCATAACAGGATAAGCCGAGTGCTCTTTAGATGTACTCCAAGAAGCACCAAGCATGTGCTAAAGCGCTCTGTGTGTTCTCCGAGGGGCCCTGTTTTACTTAGCCTGGCACCCAGAAGCCACTGGCTGATCTCCAGATTTAGCTATGATTTCTCGCAGTTGGAGTATTTTTTTTTAATGCTCAATGACAAATGGCATTTTAATTTGAACTCCATAAGGCAAGAAGCTTCCATTAAGGGAACAAGTACAAGTAGACAAGGAGGAAAAGAGTGACTGTCTTCATTACGGGTGTGCAGTTCAGCAGAAATGATGCCCTGAGTGAATCTTAAATAGTGGAGCAGGCTGCAATCCCCTCCACTCATCTGTGCAGCCAGTGAATATGGTAATCTGTGTGGCAGGAGCCCACACAGCTGCTCCTCAGCAGTGCAATCTGACTCAGAGATTTGTTTGTGTAGCAAAGCTCATGGAACCCTCCGTAGCACATGAAAAGGAAAAGTGTGACCCTGATTAGCAATGAACTCTTTAGATGCTGGTTTTAAAAACCTGGATCGTGAGGAGCAAAGAGTAAAGTTTAATGGGGAAGAATGAATTTGACAGTCCTCCCTCTCCCATTTGCTATTCTGTGTATACACTGGTAGTACACTAAGGGTGATGTTTTGAACAACTCTGTAGACTTAAGGCCACCGATTTTCCAGGTCAGACTGTGTGCGGCTCGTCGTTGACTCTACTTTGTCATTCTACTAAGAGAGGTGTGATGTCACAGTGGGGATATCAGAAAGATGGAGAGATGGAATGTGCTGCGATTCTGCCTTTGCTGATTTGTCACATTTTAGAAACCAGATCAAAGTGATATAATTGTTATTACTTGAGGTCTGCTACCTATAACATAGAGGGAAAAGCCTTCAAGTCATAGAATATTTGTGATGAGAAGCTGGTATCTGGTCAGAGATGCTTCTTTCTGCAGTCGATATCCACTACTGGACAATGTGTAAAAAGTGAGAGTCCTAAATGGGATGTCTCCATCAAATCCCTCCCCTCAGAACTCAGGGAGCTATGTGGAGGACTTGGGAAGATTATAAGAACCAGAGGGGATGAATGATACTAAGAAAACAAGAATCTCTAAACACATTTGAACTCAGAAACTGGCAGCACACACAGGGCCTACAAAAATTCAAGACAAAAATTCTTGAGTTGGGCAAGTAGTCACACTCTCTTTTTTGTTTGTTTGTTTTTTTTTGAGACAGGGTTTCTCTGTATAATCCTGGCTGTCCTGGAACTCACTTTGTAGACCAGGCTGGCCTCAATCTCAGAAATCCACCTGCCTCTGCCTCTCAAGTCCTGGGATTAAAGGTGTGCGCCACCATGCCCGGCTAGTCACACATTTTTATCCCCAACTAAGAATCCGTCTTCAATTAACAACTACTCACAAAGGAAAAATTAGCCCATCCAAGGGAGTCTCCCTGGATAGTTTATAGTCAACACAAAACACTCTCTAAGATGCTTTTATACATTTTTTTGTCTCATATTGCTTACTTTGGGTATTTTTAATTTATGTACTGGTCTTTTGCTTGTATATCATGCTTTCCAATTTTGAGTTTGCACAGCTTTTGGTGTGTGTGTGTGTGTGTGTGTGTGTGCGTGTGTGCGTGTGTTTGTATGTTTATATGTGTATTCATTTCTCATGCTCTCTATTAGTTTTCATTTGTTTGTTTGTTCATTTTGTTGTATCCTTGATTGTTTGTCTTTTAACGTTGCCTGGCTCTTATCTTAAGAGATAGAGAAAGAAAGTGGAGACTTGGAAGGATCTGGAGGTGGGAAGGATCTGGAAGGAAATGAGGGAGGGAGAAACTATGATCAGAATATGTTGTATGAAAACAACTTTATTTTCATTGAAAAATAAAATTAAAAAAATCTTCAGGACATCTGATATATGGGTGGTATAGAAGTACAATCACATAATGGATATTAGATATAATGTGATTACCTTATTTATACACATCACCATAGCTATTATCCCTTCTTGGCTTGGGAATGTGATCAAGATTAACTTTTACAAGCTTGCAAAAGCTACACCCTGGTAGGTGTTATTCTTTTCATATATTACTATGAAGGATAATAAAGTCCCATATTATTGAGGGCATACAGGGTTGTGTGAGTTGTTTTTCCCAGTAGGTAAAAGTGGTATGTGACCAGTAGGCAGAGAGCCTCTGTGATGGGGATATTTTTGGCTTCTTTCTATAGCCACGAAACCACTGAAGAATGGATGTTCCTAAACACGGGGTCCCTGAGTAACTGTGAGAAGCAAAGCTTGACCAATGCATGGCAGCTATACTGTAAGAACTGCATGCTGCTGCTGGAACCCAAGAGACACTTTTGTCTATTCCTGCAGCATCGCCTAGCCCATCCCAATCGCTACAGGCCCTACATTCCAATTCTTTTCTGCATAAGAACTTTGTCTCAACGCTGAGAGTTCCATCAAACCATAAGGATCATTTCTTTTTCTCATTTGTTTTGCTCACCTTGTGTATCCCCTTGGGACCTTCTGTCTATCCCCTTGGGAAGAGTAGCTCAAGGCTTTGCCAGATCCACACTTTCCCATTGCCTTACTGCTGCTTCCTGGATGTCCATTAGATGTTAGTCAGCTTTCCGTACTGCCATAAAATATATGAGAACTAACGACAGAAGAAAGCATTCATGTTGTCTCATGTTTTCAGAGAGCCTTGTGCAGATGCCCTAGAACTTCACAGGCAAGACCTTTGGAAACAGAACACAGTGGCTCTAATCTTTGTTGTCACCTTGACATGGATGAGAAGATGAAACTTAAAGTGAAGAATTGTCTCTATCAACTATTCTTGTGGGCATGCCTGTTGGGGATGTAAATTTTCTTGGTTTCAAATTGGTGTAAGTGAGCCTAGTCCACAGTGGGTGATGTCTTCTTACATACATAGACTTGGACTATATAAGAAAGATAGCTAAGCAAACCAGAGAAAAGAAGCCAGTAAGTACCATCCTCCATGATCTCTGCTTCAGTTGTCTCCAAGTTCCTGCCTTGACCTCCTGCCCTGGCTTTCTTAGATGAATGACAATAGCCTATAGGTCATGGTGCTTATCACAAGAATAGTATCATCTTTAATATCAAGCTTGTTATGTGCCTCATGGGTTTTCTCATATCTGTGCCGTCATTATTGAGTTTCACCTACTGACTATAGCTATACTGAAAGTCTAGAAAATGCTCTTCCTCTTATGGATAGTAGCCAGAAGCCAGCTCACCTGTTGGCCTGGGGTTATGGTTCTTCTATGTGTGGTACTGGTGGTAGTTATGCGTCCCTGTTTTAAGGATACATTTTTGAGTTGATGTCCATGCCAGGGAAGTTGTGACAATCCTCCCTGAATCTAGCACCATATCATGTTCTGTGAGAGACAAGAAGTCATGCTTTCTGTTCCCCACAGCGTCTGCTTTGTCCTTGATTGCCTTTTTCGGTGAGCAGGCGGGTGCCACTCTTCATTTTACCTCGGCTTGGTTAATTGCAGTGATTTCAAGAGACACAAATGCATCTGACAAGTCTCATTGGAAAGAAAATTCCTTCAGATTAACAACAAATTGATCTGATTACCTAATCCTGGTATCATTCAAAAGAAAAGGGCTGGGCTGGCTCAGAGTGGCAATCTTTATTCAAATCAGTCTGTGAGAAAATAGAGAGTAAGAGAAGCTTGAGGGGAATGCTAAAAGCTGCCTGCGCCCTGATGTTCGCCAAATACCTAGATCTCAGGTATTTTTATATAGATATGGATGAGACAGGTATTTATGAACTATTAACTTTACAGGTTTATTAATGTATCTTTCTGTAACAGTGCTGAAGTCCCATGATATCAATATTTGGAAGACAGACTTGGATAAGCTTACTTCCTGCTAGTGATTATCTAATTATTATTATTATTATTATTATTATTATTATTATTATTATTATTATTATTTTACTTAGAGATTTATTTAAATCATATGCACCTAGGGAATATCAGCAGAAGCATGGTGAATCCTGGCTGTTTTTTTCAGTAGACTTGGCACACATGTCAGTCTTATTGCTGTAATGGTAGTGAAAGACTAATATATTCACTTATTATAAATTTCTGTCACAGTCACTATCAGGTTTGATGCATTACCTCTGTGGTAAGGACTTATCTGACCCAGTAACATTAGTCCTTTCTTCCTTCCTTCTCATGGTCTTTAAATATGTCTCTGTAAAGAGAGTCCTCAAATCTCTTCAATCAAATATTTATTCTGTCCTCATCAGATGTCAAGTCCTACGCTACAGTGCATTAACAACACATTAATTCATGATCTCCCTGCTGTTTTACATCGTGTATTTATCAGCTCTTTCTTGATGTGTTCCCTCAGAGCACATTATTCCCCAGAAATGTAAAGTCTAGCAGGAGATGATTTTAGAGACTGTCAAAGACCAAGGATGTTTTACCTGCTTCCTTACTATGGGAGACCAGCCAGCTCCTCTCTATCTCAAAATTTCATGGTATCAATCTGAAATGTCCCTCATAGGCTAATGTTTTGATTGTCCACAAACTGCTGATAGTGTTTGAAGAGACTCGAGAGACTGGAGGAAGTTCTTTGAGAGTTATAGCCAGATCTCTGATTCTGTCCTTATTTACTGCTGCCTGATCTGGATATAGACTGCCTCTGTCCCAAACCCTTGTCATCTTGAATCCAGTTTGTTTGCCTTGCCTTCCTTTCTTTGACTAACTCACTCCATCTGAATCATGGTCCAAATAAATCTTTTCTGTTGTTTTTGTCATAGTGACATAGAAGGTACCAATACACATAATTTAGGGGAGATCACAATTAGTTGAAAGACATCATGGAACAGCAGTGACTATTTTGGGAAGTCATGTGAGTCAAAGTTGGCTAAGAAACCATCAGGGGGCAAAGATTGTAGAGGCTACTGGGGGAAATGTCTTCATTAATATAAAGAAACACACAAGAATGTGGTTTTTGAAAATTTTTATTCAATACCTAAAAATGTTATGTGTACTTGTTTTTAGAGGAGAGCATGCCAATGTTTAAGCTAATAGAGTAGCAGAAACCATTTGTCTTTAATAATACCATCATTACAGTGTTCAAATGAATCAAACTAGTCATACACTACAGAGTGTACCTATGTGAATGCTTAAGAAACACCCTGATGTAGATACTAGATGAAGGCTTACTTGGTCAAAGAGGAACATACTGGTAATGGCTGAATTCATTGTGACAGTGGAGCAGGCAATAAGAAACATGAGAGAGTTGTGAACTGCTCTGAGAGTTCAGCTGAGGAAAGGACATACAATCCACTGAGGGAGGAGAGGTGATCAGAAAATCAGAGTTACAGCATGCATCACACACAGGTGACACATGTAGATCACAGACATTTTTTTTTTTTTTTTTGCTGTGAATCTGGATTACAGAATGCCTAAATGTTTAAGCTAGATATAAAAAGATATTCTCATTCTTATAAAAGCAACTTTTATTTATTTATTGTATATTCTGCTCCAGTGTCCACCTAGGGACATAGGCTGTTGTTGAGAATTGGGCTTCCTTGACACAGAGCCTGGGCTTTGCTCCAGATTTGTAACTTCTGCTTGGCCAGAGCGGCTTTGGACTGCTGCTTCCAGGAAGAAGGAAACATATGCCATAGAAAAGCCTGTGATGTTTGCTGCTGGGAACACTTGGGACTAAAGCTTAGCTGAAGAATGGAGACATAAGGTATGGAGTTTATAAAAATGGGGCATAATATTTCAGTCATTCATTTATTCAGGTCCATGAGGAAAAATAGAGATATAGGTTCTCTGGGGCTATTTGAGGGTGAGCAAAAGACTAGTTTGTTTATTATTATTATTATTGTTTTTGTTTTGTTTTTTCTTACCTAAGAGAAAACTTTAGTTTGTTTCTGAGCAGAAGGACAGAGCTCATTTTCTGTGGAGAACAACGAAACCTTTTCATAACGGGAATGATGCCTTTTCATAACAGGAATGATGCATCTGGAATTGAGCTTCTTCTGTACCTGATATGGTTCCTCATTGAAGGGAATCTTAAAATATTATGTATCTTTGATTGTTATTTTCCTGAGACCTTTGGAATATGAATGACACATTATGGTTTGCAGAAGCCTGCTGTTATATGTAATGTACTATTGTATTTACCTACTAAGATAGGGGTCTGATTAAGATAAGTATAGTCAATGATCTCATCCTGGAAAGAATTGTTAGAGCAAAAATATCCGACAAGAAGATCCCCTTTTTATCTGACCAGGGCATGCACATCAATTTTTCAAAGCTGTCGTGTTTGGCCAGTTCATCTGGTGAGAGCATGGAAAACAGAGGCCGTTCATCAATTTTTATATTTTGCAGTCCATCACCGAGCACAAACCCAGAAAGGAGAGTCTGCGGAGAGCACATCAAGAAGAAAAGTTATTTTCCAAACATCTGGAGTAGGGAACAGATCCCATCAGCTCAATTCTAACATATGCAGATAAAATTTTACTCTTGAGACATCTTCATTTGCTCCCATTATCCATAATGCTTTTACCACAGGCCAAGAGCAGCATATTAGAATTAATAACGTGGCTTTTAGAGATGCAACAGTGATGTAATTAGCATATTAGCATAAGGTTAATGACTTTAAAACAGAAAGGCTACTGATGTGCTTAAAAATAAAATAATAATAATAAAATCAGGATAGATGATCTCAAATGAATTGCCCTCCCCCCTTCCATTGCTCTGCTGCTCATCCTTGTTCATCATCAATAACGCTGAGAGAAGCGTTAGGATGTACGCAGGTAGAAATAGCCACACACATATTAAACAGGTTGGCAAATGCTTAGCAAGTGAAATCAAGCTAGAAAATGGAAAGGCATATGCCTGGTAAAATAGCACCGCCTTGAAAGCAGCCATCCTTGAATGCACTGCAGTGAGCATGTGCAGCAGAAGGCGCAGGTCCAGGTGAGCAGTCAGCAAGGTGGAAGCTGCTGAACAGAAGATGAGAAGCACTTCCAGGGACTGGAGATATGTGGCAGCAGTGAAATGCACTCATTTTCTTCCAGAGGTCCTGGGTTTGATTCCCAGCTCTTTCCCAACAGTAGCTCACAACCATTTGTAACTCCAGTACCATGGATAACAGCCCACCCTCATCTTACTTCCATGGATAAGAGGGTACACATGTGTTGCACATATAAAACACTCATACACATAATTAGTTTACTAATTGACTAATTAAAAGATGTTCCAAAAGGAACTCAAAATCAGTTGATACCTTGATCTTGAGCTTGTGGCTTCGAAACATAGAGGTAAATTTCTCTTGTCTCAGTTATCCAGTGTGTAGTTTTTCTTTCTTTCTTTCTTTCTTTCTTTCTTTCTTTTTTTTACTATGATTTTCCTAGGTAACTAAAACAAAGCCAGTCACTTAATATTTTTCTTTGTCACTAAAGATACTTCTGTTGGAAAATGGCCTGAGTTCTCAGACTCAAGTGGTTAAATAAGTTCTAATCAAATCAACCAGGATTCTCTTCCCATGTAAAGATCTGTGACCCTAATCACGGGCATAAACATCCTTCTTCTATGGAGGTCGGTCAACACACTCTTAGGCTCTGGTAATAAGAACATGGGGCATGGACATCTTTGGGGATGAAGGACCATTGTTTTTGCCAATCAGGGTATTCTTGACATGATGTAACTCACAATTTAAGCAAAGTGTTTTTTAGTAATGAAGTGGTAATATATATATATATATATATATATATATATATATATATATATATATATTTCATTTCAATAAAGACTATTGCAACAATGAGAGCCATTTAACAGAAACTTTTGTTGTTGCCTTGTTGTTCTTATACCTTCTCATTCCCTAATTCTGGAGTCCATATTTTAATTAAAATTCACCTTCCTCTTTGTTTCCATAGTAAAATATAAAAGGACTTAATTTGCGTTTTTTTAACTAGCTTTCTAATCATCCCTCTTTTTAGTATCTTCGCTCCTTTTGCAAGTCTCTCTCTTGCAAAAAAAAATTCTGTCTAGTAATTCTTTCTCTCTATTGAGGATGATATTAACAAAAGCTGTCAGCTGCAAGAGCCATTCATCCAATCTATCAGTAGGACTCACAGAAAAGCTTCTATAAGTCTATTTCTTGGGGAAGTCTCACAATGCTGACAGAAAGTGAGGGGATGAATTGAATGGCCTAGCTTGCTTTCTGTAATTTGGGGCTCAGAAGCGCTATCTAAAGTCGATTCAGTATTTTATTAGCTTCCCTTGAATCTGTGGATGATGACTTCATGTTGAAATTATTTTTCCACATGCTAGAAACAGTATCAGAAATACATAAGAGAAACATTTCCACATTTGCCTTTCACGGTCAGGGTCAGCCGGAAAGTGTGAATGATGTAGCAGGGACATCTTTAAATTTAGGTATTAACATGGCATACATACCAAACACACAATGCTGGAAAGATGGAATGAAATGGCCAACGCGGGACCCATTTTAAGCTAGTTCACAATTAAAGATACAAACATCATTTAAACAGCTCTGCCCAAGGCAGGGCATGAAGCTTATACTCTCTCATCCCAGGTAACTTTTGGCACTGGTTAGAAACTGATTTACTTATTCCTATGTTTACCTTTCATTCTTTAACACCTTAACACTAGGCATTTAGATTTGGCAATAATCCTTAAAACACAAAGTGACAGTTGTTTCCCAAGCTACAAACATAGCTCTGAATCCATTATGACTTCTTCCAATATTTTGACTGTGACATTGGTTGGTGCGCTACAGAAAACGCAGGGAAAGGTCACTTGCTTCTTTCAAATGCAGCACTTCATGGCTCATTTAAAATCGAATCTCGCAATCCAGGGTTTGATAGCAGAAGCTAAATGCAGCATCCTGGTGGCATCTGGCAGTTTTTGATCTAACGCAAATAAGTCGGAAACTGGTGGTCTCCAGTGGCTTACCCTTGTAGAACGTCACTGCTTCCTAACAGTGTGCTGTTCTGTAGAGCCCGTGGGCAAGTGGGAAAAGAAACTGAATCGTTGCCAATGCTGCCCACCAAGAGAAAGTTTGCTTTCACAATAAACCAAGCAGCACTTATTACCTAATGATTAGGATCAGAAAACACATCTTTGAACAAGTAGATAGTAAAGCCAATTGTTAATATATTTTTAGCCCAGATTATCATTGTTTCTTTTGGCTTCTGAAGAGGACTTTTCCACCTAAGGGAAGATTAGAATTTTCTGTAGATTGACCTTCTTATGTGCTTTGGTTTGCATGCTATGGGGTACACAGCTATTTA
>LR752314.1:0-20157 GCA_902729485.2 Mus minutoides | reverse complement strand
TTTTTTCATGCACACATACACACATCTTTAGGTAAAATATATAAAACATGCATATTTGCTAGGTCTTGTACCATATCTCTCTGGCAAAGACACACCACATTTACAACAGTGATTCACTGAAGTTATTTTAGAGCTGAAAAGAATTACTCAGTGAGGTCATGACCATCATAATGTCTTACCCCATGCTTGTGGTAGTGTTGGTTCAAGTAAGATTAGTGGACTGCCAGTCTCATTGGAGCATATATCACATATAATTGTGCACTAATCTGTATATAATGTTGGTATTAATAAAGTGTGTGTTTCTGCTCTATGTATTTTTATACAATTCTTGTATTACTATCTTAGTATGTAGTCCTATTTATACAAAAATCTGATAGTAGACCCATTTGCTATATAACTCTGGTATCATTCCCATACTTCTCATATTTACAGTATCTCTCGATCCCACTAAGAGGTAACATCTAGGGACTGACTTTTCCCCTTAGCTTTGTGCAAGTTTACTCTGTGATATTTGTATAATGGAAAAAGTCCTTTAGCAATATGTTTCCTAGACATTTTCCTCATTGTTAGGTGATGTATGACTGTGCATACAAATGTAAATTTCACCTCTTTGCAAGAGTAGAACATTCTCTGTTTCATTTTTGACAATTCCCCTTTGAAAGCTAGGTTGGAGGTCAATGGTTTGTTGCAGAATTCACACAGAGTCAATGAAAGCCAATTCTATAACTATCTTGCATTCAGAATTTTGTAGTTTAGTGTTCCATTGAATTTGACTTTAGAAGATGTGATTATTAATGCTAATTGTCCACACAGCTGAATCTAGAGTCCCAGGAAGAAAGAAAGGTCTCTGAGCATGCCCGTTGGGAATTATTTTAATTGTGTTAACTCATGTTAACTGTGAGTGAAGCAAAACTCCAGACAGGGCCTTCTGGGTGGTGTAAAACAGGGAAAGTGAGTAAGACACTAACATGTAGGTGTTTGGGGATATTCACTAAGGAGCCTGCTTGGATATGGGTTTAAACTAATAGAAATTCTTTGTTAGCTGATTGGGGACTACACTGGGTGTTCATGATCCCAGTGTAGGCCCTAGCTTTCCTCTGCACAAGCTTTTAAACCCCAAAACCATGTTCTGGGTTGACGAACTTCAGTTAACAAGAACAGTTAGCCAGAATTGGAAGTACAGAAGCCAGAAAGCAAAGCCAACCATTCAGAGACATTCCCAGAACCCTGGGCTTTGACAGATTAGGCCTTTGTTTTAGTTTTGGCTGGTGGTACTCCTCTCTACATGCTGAGTTTTACAGACTGAATGGTGCTTCCATCATGAAGTCAGTTGTGTTAAGGTCTGCGAGCCTACTCAGACGTGGGTCCCTGTTACAGTGTGTATTACTCCCTTTCTATTTCTTAACTTTGGACTTGATGTGACCACTCGATTCAAGCTCCCAGTGCTTGATTTTCCTACCATGACTGATGTGTACCTGGAGTCATGAGACAGGATAAGGCTTTCCTTCCTTAATTTGCTACCGTCAAAATATTTTATGTCTGATGCAGATAAAGAAGACATGTTTATAAGCAAAATAAGGCAAATGATAGCAGTATTGACCTCTGCAGAAGGATGCACAAAACCTTAGTTTCCTAGTTGCTACTGTGTCTTTAAGAAATCACAATGTCTGTTGTTGTAAAGCTATGCTGCAGGAACCATCCAGAAGCACTGTTGTCTACATTTGTGCCACAGTAGCATTTAAGGAGACTGAAGAAGGTTTAATTAATTTCGCTGCTCAATGGGAGTTTAATTCTAGCTTGCTAAGTAAGGCCGGATATAAAACTTGGAGTTAATAATGGAATCTCTATTTTCTGATTGATTTCTCTTTGGCATGGCGTTTTCTCAGAATGAATAAAGAAGGCATGCCTCTTAGAAAAGGAAGGAAATGGTGGTTGACACATAATGAATCAAATCTCTCATTCCCAAGACATTTTTTAACTTGTTAACATTTTATTTTAGTTTGTGTGGAATAGTTGAAAAATAAACAGAGAATTTTGTGTGCCCTCTTTTTATTTTTGAATGTGGTCTAAATTTAATTTGGTACAAATACCATTTTTTACTGGGTGTTTAGCTAGGGCTGAGTTTCAGATTAGCTGCACAGAAATCTTTGCTGTGTTCTTATTAATGAGCCTAAGCAACCAGAAGGGACCCCCAATTTTCTCAGTAACACTAATGAGAATTACTCAAAGTGAACAGTTCTACAATTCCCAGAATACCATGACAAGTATTTTTGTTTATTGCTTTATACATACATCTACTATATGCTCATACAGTCTACTATTGATTTAGCATTTTCTTAATGTGAGCAATAAAATACTGCATATCATTATAAATGAGGGGAAATCAATAAGTAATCCCCAAAGAAGAATATTCTTTATACTTTCTAAAAGCAATGCATTGTCTATAAAATGTGTTTATCATAGCAATCTACAACTTGGATATATGTTTTATATACCTCACATGATGTAGTCTATGGAAGACCAAGTCTGTGGCGGGGAAATGGCTCAGCGGGGAAAGACCAGCTCTTGTACAACCTACAACCATGAATATCAAAGTTCAAATCCCTAAACCACATGGGCTGGGAGCGGGGAGGGTATAGGGAACTTTCTGGATAACACTTGAAATGTAAATGAAGAAATTATCTAATAAATGTTGAAAAAAAAAAGATCACTTTCTGCCACCCTTGTTTCTTACCCCCCCCACACCCCTACACCCCCCACACCCCGGTGCAGACAGAAGGCTCTCTGGGTCTTGCTGGTTACTGACTTTGCTCCAGGTTCAGTGTGAAACCCTGACCCAAGGGAAGAAGGCAGAAAGTGATAAAGCAGGAGGATATTAGGAGTCCTCATCTGGTCACTCTAAGCACACAAACACTCCAATCTGTATATGTGTATCACACACACACACACACACACACACACACACACACACACACACACACACATACACCCCACACAGGACCTTGAAAAAATGACAAAGATTTCAAATGTTCTTCTCAGAATGCCTTCCTTATTTGAAGAGAACATTTCCTATTAAATGGAAACATTGCATCACGTTTGTTGGCTTTACTTCTTTTTTATGTCATGTACATTTAATTTTCTTGTAAATTCCAAGTGACTCTCTTCTTTGTTTTCTTCTCTCATATTTATATACCACAAAGGGTGATTTTTTTTTGGGGGGGTGTGGGATGTGAAGTTACGGCTTATGCATATAATAAGTGAAAATGAAGGACTGTTATATATTTTTGATGTCATTTGCATACTTTCAAATGATGAAATTTTGATAATGGCTATGTGGTAACATCTCTCTTTGGACATCTCATCTATATTGTCCATGTGATGTCACAACCATAAAGCAGATCAGATGAGTACAACTTTCTACAGTGGAAGGTGCTCAGTGATGGAAAACAGTGTATGATGACTAGGTACCAGAAAGGTCAAAGAAGGACATTTTCTGTTTGCATCCCATTATCACGCCTCAAGTTGGCTCATCGAGGACCTCTGCCTCAGGACAAAGGCAAGTGACCTGAGCCAGAAATAAACATGCTTGGGAAACTGACATGGGAGAACTGCAAAACGCCAACAAACGTTTTAGTAGCTGCACAAAGCAGAGGGTGATGAAATCAGGGAGAGCTTTGCTGAGTGATGATTGAGGTGGCTCTTGAAGAACTCCAGCCACATCAGAATAGACTTTGTTTCTTCCTTCTTTACCACCAGGCACAATCAACCACAAGTCCCATCATGTCTGCTCTCCAAATTGACGTGGAATTTGAACCTTGCTCACTGCTTCTGATCCACGTCTTTAGATCGTACTAGCATCACTGTGTCCTGGAAGCTTTTAGTCTGCTTTGTTGCAGGGACCCCATTATCCCTATCAGTGTCTTAGGAGCCAAGCGAATTGGCTTGTCTCTCATATTGTGATATCGGCAGCTTTCTGTCACTATTAAAGTATGGCTCTAATCCTCATTGTGCCCGCCAAGCCCCCATCTTATCTCTGACACTCTTATTTCTTCACATTGTACTAATCTCCTCCTAGCTCATTTTCCAACAAAAGCATTTTCTTTTTGTTCTTTGAAAGTGAAAAGATCAGCATAATGGTTAATTTCATGTCAACATGGCTAGGCTATAGTGTAGATATTTGAACAAACGTTATTCAGTTGTTTTGGATGAGATTAACATTTAAAGTGGTCAATTTTAAGTAAAAAGAACAGTTTCTTGCACAGTTGGATGGCCTTCAGTCAATCAGTGGAAGTAAGGACTAGAATAAAGATTAATTTATGAGGCAAAATGAATTCAGCCAGCAGCCTTTGGTCTCCTGAGAGTACTTGCTCACTGGGTCTTTAGTTTCTCTACCTCCCATTCCTATTTTGTGTTTATCTGACTTTCATAATTGTACAAGATAAGCCATTAAAATAAATTTCTCTGTCTCTATCTCTGTATTTCTGTCTCTATCTCATATATATCATGTATATCTTATATACAAAACATATATATGTGTACACAAACACACACACTTATATCACACACAGAGACGCACAGAGACACACAGATACACACACAGAGACACATAGATACAGACATAGGCAAACACACAGATAGACACACACAGAGACACACAGACACATACACACAGACACACACACAAATATATGCATATATATGTATCTCTCTCTATATATATATATTTTTTTTTCTTCCCTAAGTTGCTTTTGATCTGTGTTTTATCACAGTAACAGAAAATTCAAACTAGGATAGGATCATACCATGATTTAGACATTTTGATAATTGCTTAATACTCAGCATTAAAATTAACCCACATAGCAATTTTGTGATATGAATATTAATAAATTATTAATTTCTATATTATAAATTCTAAAAATTCTGAGTATTAAGTGACAGACAAACACTGTTCTGGGATGTCCATGAAGATGTTTTAGACAAGGTCACAGTTTAAATTGATTAAACAAAACAGATTATTACTACTAATAATATGTATGTTAGTTATTAGATACATGTCTAGGTATATATATATATATATATATATATATATATATATATATATATATATATATATATATAGCTGTGTTTAGATAGAGCATTTATACACATGGGTGTCTACAAATATATGACTACATAAAAATATACATGTATTTGATTATGTGTAAAATAAAAATTAACTATACCCTGACATTTTCATACATAGAAATGAAAATAAATCAAACATGGTAGGTCCAATTATATGATATTTATAGCAAGACATCTAAGGAAACTCTCCAGTTGCTAATGTCAATGTTTAAGTGTATATTCTGGGTGATGTTAAAGGATGTTCTTCCAGTGGAATCATCTACTGAAATTAAAACAAACAAACAGACAAACAAAAACTAACTATGCAAAATTGTGCTTCAGAGCAGAGCAGAGACAGTTTTCATTTCCTGCATATGTTTACACCAAAACAAAACTTTATTTATCAGAGGAGCAGAAATGCAAAAGGAAACATTGTTTGGCAGCAAACTGTCATGCTTGAGTTAGGAATCACTTTATCAGGGAGTACCTGGCCCATCTACGCACTGTCAGTTGAATCATTACTTTTACCCCCTGCTCCGTGTTATTCTTTGGCCTCTGCTCAAAATACCAGACAGAAACAACTTACAGGTGGAAAGATTTATGCTGACTCATGGTTTCAGCCCACGTGCATGAGAACAACTCAGCTTACATCATGGTAGACCAGAAAGGAGAGAAGGGAAGACCAGCTCCTGCCTATGTCTCTAATTCTTCTTTTATTCTATCTACCCTTCTAGCCTACAAGCATGGTGTCCCTCAGAACAAATTATTTCTTGTTTATTAATCTATAGAAAGAGGTTTCTGGCCCACTTAAAAGTGTGTCTCAATCTCCTAGGTAGTTTTAAATACAGTCTGGCTGACAATGAAGACAAGCCATCATGTGTTCTGACATGAGTCATCTTTCTTAATAATGTGACAGGGGATCAGTTTCACTTGCATAGTTCTCCAATTATTTTTTATTGGTTCTTTTATTTATTTACATTTAGAATGTTGTCCCCCTTCTTGGTTTCCCCTCTGCAAATCCCCAATCCCACCCTCTCCCCTTTGCCTCTATAAGGGTGCTCTCCACCTGCCCACCCATTCCTGCCTCACCTCTCTAGCTCCCTTATGCTGGGGTGTCAAGCCTCCACAACTGAATAAAACTATTATGTATTTTCAGGTGATTGTTTAAAGTGGAAATCACTGTCAGGATTACGGGGGACACTTTGGAGACTAAGTCAGAATTCTCCTTTTCATACTTTCTCTTCTTCATTTGTTTCTTTTTTTCCCTTCTTTTTCTTTGGTTTCTCTGTCTCCTCCATCTATTAATCTTTTCTTTTTCCATCCCTGGCTTTTTTTCCTTAGTATCCATTCTGAGAATGTAACTTGTCTTAAGGAAGGGAATGGTTGAAGCTGGTATCGGGACCATTTTCTCAAGTGAACTGTGTAGTTACATCTTTTCTGTGACCAATTTGGTTTTCCTTCACATCATGTACATTTGTAGTTTTAACTGTGCTAGATGTATTTTAGGATTATTTAGCCTATCATGAGTATTGTGTACTTGTGAGAAGATAGATATCTGAAGAAGTGGGTTTTTTTGTTTGTTTGTTTTTGTTTTTGTTTTTTTTTTTTGTTTGTTTGTTTTTGTTTTTGTTTTTTTTTGTTTGTTTTTGCTTTTGCTTTTGTTTTTGTTTGTTTGGTTTTTTTGAGACAGGGTTTCTCTGTATAGCCCTGGCTGTCCTGGAACTCACTTTGTAGACCAGGCTGGCCTCGAACTTAGAAATCCGCCTGCCTCTGCCTCCCAAGTGCTGGGATTAAAGGCGTGCGCCACCACACCCAGCTTGAAAAGGTGTTTTGTATTCTCTACACCAATTTAAATGAACAAACATGTAACTTTAAATGATGGTGTTCTATTTAATCACTAGTGATGAGTAAACTTAAAATTTGAGTCTGAAATGTCCCCTATAGGCTTGTGTGTTTGTACATTTGGTCCCAAGATGGTAGAACCTTTAGGAAGTGGGGACTGGGATGATATGGAACAATGGGGATGAGTCGTGAACTCTACAGTCAAGCTCCACTGTTTTGTCCTTTTTATCCTTTCTGACTCTGGATACCATGTGACCCGGTACTTTGGAACCCCATCCATAACACTTTTCCAAAAATGATGACATCTCCCCTTTATCTGTAAGCCAGAATAAACACTTTCTTCCTCAACTTGCTTCTTGTCTCACCAATGAAACAAAGTACTTAATATCATCTAATGAGTTCTAAGTTACTATGGTTGAGTTTGTAGACAATAAGACTTTATGTAAAAGGCAAGAGGAAATTGAATAATGAAGATAGCAGGAAGGATTGGCTTGTTAGCAGTAAGTTTGTGCAATTATGAATGAATGGAGTAAACGTGGGGCATCCACTGGGAAGAGACATCGCCTTTTTTCTGTCCTGTGTACACAGCTCAGGTTCCACTTTTACCCTGGTGAACCTGAAATATCTTTACATGTTGATAATATAAACACAAAGATCCTTCATAAAACAGTACATTTTGTTCTGTGGAATTTTATTTGTAAGTATTTTCAACTTTTTTTTTCAAAATTTTAATACTTTATGGCAGGTTTTATTTATTTTATTATGTTTATATTTGAGATGATAATGTATGTCTATCATTTACCCCTCTCTTCTTTCCTTTCAAACACTCCTATCTAGTCCTCCTTGCTCTCTTTCAAATACCTAGCCTGTGGCTTCATTAATTATCATCATATGCATACATGAATATGTATGTTTACATATATGAATTCCTAAATCTAACTGTTTGGTCTGCAAGATGTTACTTGTATGTGTGTTTTCAGGTATGACCTAACATGCAATTTCAATATCCTCACCAGCCTCAAGCTGGTCCATTATTAACGATGAAATGAGAAACAGTAGTTCTTCCAAAAAGACAACAGGATCTTTGACTCCTATCCCTTCCAGTGTCAGCATCTCCTTCTGAGAGAGAACGCTGGATCATTTTATTCTCCCAACATCAAGACCAACTGAAAGCAATAGCAGATTTTAACAACTAAACACAGCCTTCTACAGACAACAGCAATGCAGCTCTGCTGATTAACTGCATGCCCTGGTATATTCTCATGGGTGCATGCATGTGTGTGCTTGTATATTCAAATAAACATTTAATATAAGAGGCATTGTGACAATTTTGTTTCACTGACTTGAAAAGTCCATTTTCAGTGTCTTGATGGAGTAATGCTTTTTATTATTGTTGTAGAGGAGACATATCCAGGGGCTAGATGTCAAGAGACCATATCACACATTGTTCATTGTTGGAGCTCATGTTTGAGTGTAGATATTTTCTACTCGACCCTTGATCTACAGCGAAATGCCAAGAAAATGCTGTTTGTTTACTAGCAAGCAACAGTCAGCAGTGGGTACAGGGTCCCTGTCCCTTTTACACCATTATGAGCTGTCTTTTAGGATTATTATATACTTACGTGTCCAGGTTCATTTGTGCGCTTCACAGCACAATTGTTGGCTTTCTTGTGCTCCAGCGTGGGAGCACAGAAAAGATTCTCTACTTTGGCCTTGCCAAAGGCAGGCGAGATTACTGGTGTGAAATGGGATAAAAGGGTAGTTTTATGATTGGAGGAGAATCTCAGGCATTGTGGTAAGATGAGATAACGCACAGAGTGATGAGCTAATGTGTAAGTACCCCATGATGAGGCCGAATCTCAAAGCAGACCGACTAGATGAACTCAAATATCACCTTTACTGCTTTCTAGCTCTGTGGCCTTTATAATCTTATTCAAGTTCTCCAAGCTTTGATTTCCTCACTGGCGAGCTGAGTATTTATTGTGAAGATTAAGTGGGTCAATAATTTAAAAGGACTTAAACTTCCTGGTGCAGTAAATAGTCAATTTAATAATTAATAATAACAACAAATAAAGTGCTGTTGTTGTTACTGTGGGTGTTGTCGTTGGATGTCTTCACAGAGCTTGGAACTAGGTAAGGGAAGCGAGTGAAAGGAGTTTAAAACTCAGTAGTCATGCTAAACGTGTGTAAGGATGTGTAAGCTGCATATTTTAAAGAGTCCATAAATAGAATTGTGTTGAAGTTAAGGCATGGTTCTTCCTCTTAGCCCTAGAAATAAGATTCAGACTAAAAATACATTTGCAAATACCTTAGCCATATAGCTATGCTCTTCTCTAACTAGATATAACTTAAAATATTGCATTTATTCTAGCCTACATTCTGTCATGCGGCTGGTTACCTGTCCTCAGGTACTATGCATCCATTTCGTCACATCTTCCCCTGGGTGAATCCCTTGCCTGGCTCTACCCCAGAATTCTTTCTTCTCCTGGATGCCCTGTTTCCATTTCCTGCCTAAGCCACAAGCCATAGGCTTATTAATTGATAGGTGATGCATCCATACAATATATAAGCTATTCTCCCTACAGACTTGGACAACAAAAGTGGACAACCACCAGCTGAATGTGAAATAGGATCAAGCACACATTCTTAAAGGTATGCTTCAGCCTCCAAGAGCTGCTCAAAGTGAAGACCCACAGCGAAGGGAGTGTTCTCTCATGTAGAAAGCTCTGCAGTTTATCTGTGGGCTTGGTCAAGAGAGCATCCTGTGTGGTGATGTGATATCCTCTAAGCCAGTGTTACATGGAGCATTATTGCTTAACTGCACGTAATCACACTTGAAATGATGTTCCTTTTGGTCTCTGGGTAGAGAAGAAGCCTTATACTCTAGTCCCATCCTTGCCCACCTCCACGGGAATAAACCTTTATTTAAATGTAAAATGTTGAGATAGCTCTTGCATTCATTTGAACAGCTTTCCCTGGTTTTAAGTTCGTACCTTGCAGGGACTAATAGTAATGTTTATACCAGAATCACAAGGGGGTTCGTGTAACTTCCCTTGGGAAGCATTTTAAAATGCATATTTCCTGACTGGAATCAAGTCTAATAAACACAAACTGTAGGAGGGAAGAGGTAGACAAGCACATGGAAGAGTGAATGGTCTGGTGTCACATGTTCCCGCTGCTCCAAACTCTTCCTTATCTCTACGGCTCACTCTTTTTATATAGTTTTATTTTTTGAGGCCCCATATGTTTATATGCATGCATGTATTATATTGATTATGTTTATCTACCACTAGTGTCCCCTATTCCCTCTCTCATGGCTTCCTGTCCTCTTTTCTGTTTGTTTTTGTTTTTTGTTTATTTGGTTCATTTTTGTTGTTGTTGGGTCCCTGCGTCTAATTAGTGCTGCCCATACGCAAATAGATGTTCAGCCCTCCGCTGGGGTATGTTTTCTTTCAGGAAGGGTTGTTAAGGTAGTCTGTGAATTTCCTTTTGCCTTAGAGCAGATTGAATCTCCTTGACTGAGATGGAAGCCTATTTATGAGGAAGCTAAATCTGTTCTGATTTACAACTCCATCTGCAGACTGCCATTTGGAAGGAGTTTCTGACTTCCAGCTTCTCCCAAGGGCTCTGGAAAGTGAGTTTCTAAGGACCCTTGTAATCTTGAGCCAGAGGTCAATATGTGTTTTCCTCAAGGCATTTCTCTGCAGCAAGCAGGGTGACACCTGGACAGAGGCATCTTCCTTAGCTTTAGGTTTGGATGTTCTGTGGCAGAATAGTGCCTAACTCAGTGGAGTGAAATTAGATGAGACAAACCAGGGTGCACATAGCACAGAGTAAACAATAGTATGGATATCTTCCAATTTACAAACCTTTCTATGGGCTCCTTTCCCCCCACTTATTAACTAGTTATCAGATTAACAAAGACAACTACCGATAGAGATCCACATCCTGCTTCCCTCTGAGATCTTCATTTCACCAAGGGATGTTATGTTCATCAGGGGTTTAGAAATGCTTGCCCTGCATCATCAGGACCAGGATTTCTCAGGAATCGATTGATTTCCTGCACCGACTTCCTCATGGCATTGTCCTGGTGGTATTAAGGTTGTTTTTGTCTGTTGTTATTAGGCTCCTGCTGGCATGCTCTCACCTAGAGAGCAGTTTCCTAACTTCAAAGCTATGGTAAAAACATCACTATTTTTTACACTCTGACTCCATCCATGTGACAACCCTCCTCTAGATCCTTTATCTACAGACATCATTCCTATGACAACCCCAAAAATATGCCCTCCCCAGAACTGCATTACAAACACATCACCTTTAAACCCTGAGATATATAGTCCAGTGTCCTTGATTGAATATCATGATTGTTTGATGTTTCACTTCTTTGTTTTGAGACAATGTCTCTCTATGCAGGCCAGGCCATACTTGAACTCAGAAACCCTTACTACACAGCCTCCTTAGTCCTGGGATTACAGATGTATAACGTCATGCCCAAGTATACTTATGTTCTTAAGAATGTGAATTCTTGTACCAATTAAAGGGTGAAAACTGATAAACATTCCTAAACCAGGAGCCTCACGAGCCCTTTCATGTCTTCAATATATAAACATAATTTGGAAATGTACCAGTGGATGTGAGAATTTAGACATACTGCTGGGAAATTTTGCTGGATGCAAACCCCTGCCCTGTTCCTTCCATCTGTTTTTCTGTTTGGTGTTTATTGCCCGAGAACACAGCTGACATTCTTGTAAAGCTCATCACCAAACTGGTATTTTTATTGCTAAGGAAGATGGGAAAAATTACAGAGCTAATGAGTCCCTACCTGTATATTCTCCTCTTTCTGCATCTATTAAGTGATTTTCAACATTGCTCTTTGTCATTGTTATTAAAACAATATTTATGCAATGTTGGTGTCTCAACGAGGCAAGATGCGTATCAGAAAGTGAGGGTGGATGGTATAGCAATCACTCTGAAGGTACAATTAATTTCTCAAAGTATCTCACCTTAATTGAAGGGATACAAGTTGAAGAAGTCTTGGCTCTCCTCCTTTTAAATCTCTTTCTCCATCCCCTCTCTTTTTCTCTCTGTCCCCACCCTCTATATTAATCTAGACAAATTAACAGCAATGTTCTAAGGAGGGACTCAGTTTTCTTATGTGCAAACCCTGGCTTCATTGCAAATTAGTTATGTAACTCGACACAAGCTATGTCTCTTTCAAATCTGGTTTCCTCATTTGTTAAATAAGAATACCAAATATTGTTTATGCAAATGTTGTTATAGTGTGCCATGTCCATTTTCTAGAGATGTTACAGAATAGCCTGCACTCAGTAATTTATAAAAAAAATGAGAGTTTCTTTAGCTGATTGAGAAGAGTATACTGAAAGCATCTGGTGAAAGTCTCACATGATTGGAGTATTATAGAGCAAGCCTGTATATAGAGAAAGCCTGATTTTAAAGCAAACCCACTCCTGTAACCGGTGAATTTTTAAATAGAGTTATACCATCAGAATCCTCATGCTCCAATCACCTCTGCCCCAAGCTCCATGTCTCCATAGTAACCTACAAGTCGAGAAATGTTTCCAATGTATGAATTCCAGGAGACACTCTCCAAACATAGCCAAGGCTTGCTTATTCCTGATTCCTTTAAAATAACTGATTTGGTTTCCTCTAGATTCATATTGAAGCAATGTACTTTACCATAATAAAGGTTACAATCCCCAGCTACCCTCATAGTTACATGTGGCCATCTGATGAAGTTCTGGACCCTGAAATATTAAGTGCAGCTGACTAGGATAGAATGAAGAGGCCTGAGGTTGTAAGGAAGCAGCCATGTTGGTGTTCAGTGTAAGGTGGCCATGAGAAATGACCTGGCTCTTTATCCCATAATATTAGGGTACAACCATATTCTCTACTGTTAGTCATGCATGGTTAGAATTTTTCTTCCTGTTTTTTGTCCCTTCACTCGCTCCTTCCTTCCTTTGTCACACAATTCCAAAGACCATCTATATCTCCTGAGAGGTTCTGCCAATGCCTGACAAGTACAGAAGTGGATGCTCACAGCCATCCATTGGGCAGCATAGGGTCTTCAATGAAGAAGCTAGAGAAAGTATCCAAGGAGCTGAAGGGGTTTGCAGTCCCATAGGCGGAACAATAATATGAACTAATCAATACCCCCAGAGCTCCCAGGAACTAAACCACCAATCAAAGAAAACACATGGTGGGACTCATGGCTCTAGCTGCATATGTAGCAGTGGATGGCCTAGTCAGTCATCAATGGGAGGAGATGCCCTTGGTTCTGTGAAGGTTCAGTGCACCAGTGTAGGGGAATGCTGGGCCAGGAAGCAGGGGTGGGTGGGTTGGTGAGCAGGGGAGTAGATGAGGGGTTTCGGAGGTGAAACCAGGAAAGGGGATAATATTTGAAATGTAAATATTAAAAAAAAACCAGAAACAAACCCTTTTAAAAATTATATTTTTCCTCCACTAGAATTACCAACAACCACACTTATATTGTATCCAGGACAAAAAAAAGATGGTGCAATAGGTTCTAACCATTGTTTGAGTGAATGAATGAATGAGTGTAGACTGCTAGGGAGGTTCCAGGTAGCCATGTTTTAAGGGACAAGTGGGGTAGATTTAATAGCAGGTGGAATAAGAGAGCCATGATTGGGCATGAAGTACTAGTTATGCAATAAACATAGATGACTCATTCACATAGTTCAAACATCCACTATGGTACATGGTGCTAGATGAGTATATAAAGAAGATGCTTTGAATATGATGAATTTCCTATGTAAGTTGCTAGGGACATTGACCTAATAATAAAATTTGGATGATCATTGCTTTTCAGATATTGTCTGTGCCCACAGCCTAATGGACCTTTGGCCTATACTCTTCGTAATTAAAAAGTGTCAAAACAAAGTCAATTTTACTTGTAATTCCCTCTACCTTGCTTAATGCTGCTTTGTTAAACATAGCATATTTTCATTTATATCGACTATTGGCTTCTTCTGAACCCTGTATCAGGCTGCTTTCTGTTCACTTGTCTCAGGGAGGTAGATCAGAGGTCCATTAATATTAACCTACTTTATTTGTCTGCTGCTGCTCCCATCAATAACCAGAGGGCCCAGTCTTTTGGCTAGATCCACTCTTTGCCTTTGTGCTATCTGATCCACATGATTTACAGGGAAAACTTACATTTAATAGAGGTTTTGTCTGACTCAGCTGCAAGTGTCTGGAGTGACCCACAGGGCAGTGGTGTGTATACAATGTGTCTGGGAGGGAAGTGCAGATAAAATGCTCTCTGAGGAATTATAAAGTATAATGGATTATGTTCTGTTCCACCTGAATGCCTCTCCTTCCCAGCCTCAGGATCACCACAGGAAGAGCAAGGGATGAAGAGGATAGAGGAAGATATAAGCATTTATGAATAACATTACTGAGTTCATTTGAAAAAGGCAAAAAAGATGCTTCAAACATGCATGTGCATGCACATGCGCAAGAGAGAGAGAGAGAGAGAGAGAGAGAGAGAGAGAGAGAGAGAGAGAGAATGAATCTGTGGCCACATTACATTAAAATTTTAGATATTTGGAATAAGTTGCTGACAAAAGTTTTAGAGTAAGAATTTGCCAAGAGAAAATGATTTACCATAAGATATTCAGAAAATGAGAAGGAAATTTGCTTTATTTTTTAATGGGATTGCTACACATATATTTTAGGAAAAACCTTTTCTTTAAATATAAGAGAAATACACTGTTCTTCAAAAGCCAGGAAGTGTGGAGCATTGATTTTCTTTTGTTTGGGATTTCCTTCCCTTAGAGAAATCTGCCTGGAAGCAAACCACTGTGCTCTTGGATTTTTCTCTATTGATAAAAAAGCAAATCATATTTCTTGGTGAATGAAAAAGAACGTGTTTCAAGTATATGGCTAATATGAATCTTGAATCGAAATCGCTTTAGGCATTCACAATAACTGGTGGATTTGTCTTGCTAAAAAAGAGCATGGAGATCCTATGAATCAACCTACACACTATTTAAGAGAAGAAGCCAGAAAGCTTAAATGACTTAATCCATGAGCATGTGGCTTGTTGGACTTCAAGGCTGAGGTGAAGTGTTAGATTTTGACTTTTCAAATGCTAATTATTGAATTGTTTAAGGCTGAGCTGAGCTGAATCTCCTGGCTCTAGGTGGCTTAGTAATCCCTCTTATTACATTATAACACACTCTTCCCACTCACACATTCCATAAGAAGAGAACAATGAGGAGAGCAACACTAAATTTATGAAAAGCCTCCCATATTTTGTTCAGAATATAAAATCTAGTGAAAACATTAAAAAAAAAAGAAAAGAAAGTTTAAGGGAAACATCTCAAATCCAAGTAGACTTGCTTAGGAACCCATGGGTCTTAAAGCAGTTCACTTTAAGCTTATGAATGTTTTCCCTGACATTCCAAGAATTTATGAAGCTCTGATTACTCTTTGAGGCCAAAGATGGAGGTCTTTATGATCACTAAAGCATGAGATCTTTATAAGAGTTATTTATACAGCTTTTACCATGGCATCTTCTGTGTAGTTTTAAAGTAAGTACATTCAAGTATTATACCATGGTATTTCATCACCAGGCTGCAATTATGGTAGTCCCATGCTGAATGATACCATAGATACCTTTGTAAAAGTATACTATATGATGTTCACATAAAGGTAAAATTATATCATGACCCATTTATCGGAATTTAACCATGGTGAGTGGCATGTGGACTATACCTTATCTTCACTCATTCAAATCCCTTTATAGTAGTTTTATTAATTTATTTTATACACCCTAATCAGCTTGAAATTGTTAGAGTTATTCAGTTCCCATGATAATATATAAGTGCTAAGAGCCAAAGCTACACAATTATGTGCATATTTTATGGACGAGACTCAGGGAACTTAGAGAAATTTCAAGTAATTGATAGAAATTGGCTTCAACCTAACTTTGTCTGAATTCAGAATCATCTTGCTCTGCTCTCAGCATGGTTACTTTGTGGGAGCTGTCCTAGGTACCAAGGAAGCAAGGTATTGAAATTGTAATCTACAATAGTGTCAGAGAAATTAGGACAATGTCAAACATACAAAAACATATGAGACAATAAATGAGACAATAAATCGTGATCTACAATGTGAATGGAACTATAACCTTAGGTACTTGAGAAAAATCTCTGTAGGGGAAAGTGTATACAAATGGGGACCTAGAAGATACATAGAGTTTTAGACAAATGGATAGAATGGAAGGTAGGAAAGGCAGCACATCCCACAGAGAAGACTCAGAGCTGCAAATGATCAATTAGACACTTTAGTTAACCCATGTTTTCTACTAGAAGTTTAATGAGAGAGAATGTTGGAACTTTCTTGAGATTGTTGGGTATGAAAATTTAAACTTATTTTGGTTCTGTATGTAAGGAATCTACTGACATTTGGGAACTGGGTGAGAGAGGGAATAGAGAAGGGATGGGGGGTCAGGTATAGAGAGAGCTTGGGAGCCAAGAGAGTGAGATAAAATCAGCGGTGGGCAGTGGCGTGGAACATCTCTCGATGCCAGAGAGTTGGAATGGGGGAGGCTCCAGGGAGTCTATGAGGGTGATGCTAGCTGAGACTCCTAGCAATGGGGGATATGGAGTCTAACATGGCCACCTCCTCTAGCCAGGCAGGACTCTCGCTGAAGAGATAAGGGCACCAGGTCACCCACAAAACCTTTAGGCCAAAATTTGTCCTCTCTCTAAGAAATTCAGGGGAAGAGATGGAACAGAGTTTGAGGCAATGGCCAACAATGATTGGCCCAATTTGGGCAAGAACAAATCTTTGACACTATTAATGATGCTCTGGTATGCTTTCAGACAGGAGCCTGCATAACTGTTCTCTGAAAGGCTCCACCCAGCAGCTGACCGAAGTAGATGCAAAGACTCACAGCCAAACATTAGAGGAAGCTTGAAGAATTTTGTGGAAGAGCTGAGGGAAGGATTGAGGGACCAGGAGGGGATAGAGACTCCACAAGAAGGCCAGCAGTGTCAACTTACCCAGAACCTTAGGTGCTCTCAGAGTCTGAACCATGAACCACAGGGCTGGATCTAGGGCCACCTCAGTGGGAGAGGATGTGCTACAGTGACTTGATGTCCTGGGCTAGGTCTCCCCTTTCTGAAAGAATAAGGAGAGAGGAAATGGGTGAGGGGGAACTGGGAGGAAGGGGTTGTAAACAATGTAAAGTGAATAAATAAATTAATGGAAGATGAAATTCAGGAGTAAAGTTTTATGTAAGTGTGTTTTTGTAGAGAATTGTTAATTATAAGCAAAAGAATAACAGATGAAATTAATAAAATAAACAGATTGTTCTAAATATAATTTTCAAAGTTCTAAGGGAGAACATATGCATGGGCAGGGGAGAAATGTAAAACACAAGGTACCACAATGTAAAGCCAAAGTTCTATAGTGTTCAGATATATGAAACAATAGATGTGTAATTCTTTAAAAAGAAACACAACATATTTTATGTAAATAGTTAAATAACTGGCCAAAGTGATCAAGGAGGTATCAGAGGAATTAATTAGGATTATAAGCATCAAAAACATAATTATTGAAGTGTGGAACTCAATGATAAATGAAACAGTTTATATATAGCTTAAGGGGACGTTTGAGATTAAAGGAATTATCCAGAGTGCTGCGGTAGAATACTAGGGGATGCAAAACCATGAAAAACAGGCTAAGCATTATGAAGGATAAGGTGAGAAAGTTTATAGTTGAGAAAGGTCAGACTTGCAGGATGAGAAAACTGGGAATATGAAGAGAGTTTAATTGAAAGCTTCAGAGTTTAGAAACAAGATATTAGCTAAAAATAAATAAAGAAAAAAATAAACATTCTTTTCGGAAGGTATGAAATTTCAGAGAATCTCAAAAGATTTTCATTAAACAGCAAGAACAACAGGAAATTTCTCTAAGGGTAGGTACACTGGGTACCGGAAGCAATAGGTGGCTTCATTGTTCTAAGAGAAAGGGGCTGTCAACTCAGACTTGTGAACATAGCAAAGCAAGTTCCCCCTCCCCACATGCATACATTTTTTTCTTTTTCTTTTATTTCTTTTTTCTTTTTAAAAAAATCTTTTATTTATTTATTTATTTATTTATTTATTTATTTATTTATACTCCAGATTTTATTCCCCTTCTGGCCTACCCTCTGATTTTTCCACATCCCATACCTCCTCCTTGCCCTCCTGTCTCCACAAGGATGTTCCCACCACCCATCACCCATCCCAACAGACCTTTAAATTCCCTGGGGCCTCCAGTCTCTTGAGGGTTAGATGCACTTCTCTGACTGAACCCAGACCCGACAGTCCTGTACTGTATATGTCTTGGGGGCCTCATAATCAGCTGGTATATGCTACCTGGTTGGTGCTCCAGTGTCTGAGAGATCTCAGGGGTCCAGGTTAATTGAAATGGAAATAGTTTGTGTCTGAACCACAGAATGTGCACTCCTGTATTGCATGGCTTCTTGTTCCTTCCTGAGCTTCAGTTCCTTTATTTGTATTATGGGATGGCATTGATTCACATCGAGACTAAATTGGGTCTTGTCATTCAGATGAAGCTGGAGTTTTGGCAGATACTCAGAGGTCCAGCCAAGGAGTTATGGAAGGCAGATGTCTCAGACACGACTCCCACTCCTCCTGTGAGAAAATCCTATGAATCTGTGAGTATCTGCATTGAGCTAGTATTGTCCTCTCACCCTCACATTGAATGGGCTTGGCTCATGGATGTTTAGTCTCCTATAATTTAGCCCCAAAAGGGAGATAGTAAAGGGCCCTTGAGACAATACATCAATGTGTATGAGACAATCATAGAAGCCTAGATACACAGACAACACTTTCCAGGCTTATTTAGACAAATCATAGAATCAGTATGTTCCTTACTTTTCTGAAATATCACAGGAGTAAGAATAACCCCACACATCAGCATGCAGTTGAGCGTGTCATTTGCTGCCATTGCACTTTTTCAACTAAGGTTCTTTTCTGTGTTTTGGTACATCTGTTCTTTTTCCCTGTCAGATATAGTGACCTCACTCAGAGTATGTGTTGCTTTCTGTTATTTCCGATCCTGCAGTGCTTTCCTTTGTGGTTAACCAATGGTTCCAGGTCAGCATCCGAAATCACTTTTCCTGAGCTCATCCCGCTGACACATACTTATGATCCTAGCATTTGGGAGGCTGAATCCAGAGGATCCTTGAGTTCAAGACAAACTTGGGCTATGTGAGAAAGAACCTGTCTCAAACCTGTAAACTATAACACAACAACAACAAAATCAACACCGAAGAAGAAAATGTCAGTTCTCCTACTAAATGCTCACAGATTTGCATTTTAAATGTTCTCACCACCATTGAGACTGACCTATGCCTTGAACACACACTTTCCATACCTTTCTTTATTCTGCAAATGATGCTTTAGTCCCAGACTGGGTATATAAAATGTAGAGGATTCAAGACAATCTGTTCTCTTCTCTGGTGGTAATGATGCTAGACGCATGATGGGAATATAGTCAGCCAGAGGCTGTGTGCATAAAAGCCCTAGTTTAAAATGAGTTCCTCAGGATGAAGAGTGTTTACATCTCAAGACTTATTCATTTGAGGCTGGTGGCACACACACCGTGTGTTCCTAACCTATAAGTCATCTTACACGGTCTCATTAGTCTACCAATTTGTCACCAAGCTTTAAATGTTGCTTGGTTTTAAAAACCATTAAACCGTTTTAGTGGAAGGATAACCTGTCCTCCACCTCTTTAATAAAGGTTTAATAACCACTTTTTTCTCCCCACATATAAATAATTGTTCAACATATTTCAGGGGAAGGAAAACGAAGCGAGTACTAATGTAAGCCCCTGTAATTACCAGAGGCTTCATTATTTTACCAATAGTCTACCTCTCAGCCCTAAAAATAATCTTGGCAATTAGATAAGTACTTCACAACATTGGAAAACAGTCAGCCTTTGAAATGTGAAAAACCAGCCTCGCTGCTTTTCTAATTATGAAAACAGCGAGGCACTGATCTGAATTCATGTAACAGTGAACAGTTTTATACAACGGTGGAGAATCTGAAGCTGTCTTTTCATCATGGATTGATATAGGGATTTTTGTCCTTTTCAAAATCAGCACAATTTAGCTCTATGATCCCGGCATCTGATACATGGGGACTTTCATTT
>LR752993.1:8960-44198 GCA_902729485.2 Mus minutoides | reverse complement strand
AAATGTTCCACAGACACCCCCACAGGCCAGTCTAGCAGAGGTAATTCCTCAGTTGAGGCTCCCAATTTCCATGTGTGTCACCTTGACAACCAAGCAGTGTTCAAAATTCTGTTTCTTACACTTAGTAACTGGCCCACGTGCAGAGGACAGAGACCCAGAACCATGTTTTCAAAGGCTGGTCCTCTGCTTAAAAATAAATTCTAAACGTATATCAGGGAATCAACTACCCCTTGTATTCTTGTGCTGAGACATTTGTCTCACCAAGAAATGAGTTTTCTTTTATGTGTGGTGGAAGCCATGGTAGCAGCACTCGTGACTTTTATTTCCTGTGTGTGTGTGTTTGTGTAGGCACACGTGTGACAAGGATAGGTATGTGTGGTGGCCAGGAGCCAATGTCAGCTGTCATTCCAAAGCCACTGTCCAATTTGTTGTCTGAGACAGGATTGTTTATTGGTTGGTACTTGCCAAGTAGGCTAGGCTGGCTTTGTTGTTTATTTGTTTTTATTATGTAGGAGTGTTGTGTCTGCATGTACGTCTGTGCACCACTTGTATGCCTGGTGCCCACAGAGGCCAAAAAGACGGCACTGGACCTTCACAGAACTGGAGTTATAGATGGTGTGGATGCTGAGAGTCTAAAGAGTCCCCTGGAAGAACAGAGGGGCATCTTTCCAGCTACTCCTTCCCTCATCTTTACTGTGGGTTCTGGGGACAGCCCTCGAGCACTGTACTATCTCCTATGGCTCAGGAATTCTTTTTAAGCAGAGTCACCTTGACATTTCCATAAGGGCTCAATTCAGGTGCAGGGCTGGGAACAGACAAAGGACTGTCTGTCGGTGGCACCGATTCATTATGTCACACTGCTCACTTAGTCCTGAGGAAATTCAGTACATAGGAAGAGGTGAAACCACTTCCTTAAAGGATGAAGCCATGTAAGGGTCACAGTGAGCAGGCCTCACTGTGAGCTGAGGGGCAGGAGGAGCCAGCTCATCTGCAGAACAGAAGTCAGCTGCCCAAGTGGCGAGTACCAAGTCAGATCCCTGTCTCAGCACCCGTGTACAGAGATCAGCCTTGGCAGGCTCTGATAAGGCCCTGACTTGACTCTTTGTTCTCCTAGGCTTGGCAAGCAGACAGAAAGTGAACTCTCAGGCAGCAAGAACCAGCCTTATCCTTTGGGTCGGTGCCCATCTGTCAGACACTTGACAAAGTTGTGTTCATACTGGGAAATGCTCAATATAGCTCTACTCCTTGTGTGACACACAAAATTTATGTCACCGGTTGGAGGACTGTAGGTAGCTCTGAAACTCTCAATGCCAGATGTTAGCAGAAGGGGACACTTCTTATGTTGTCTGGCATCTCTTTTTTTTCAAACTTGTCTATAATTCTGCAAAGGATGGCTCCCCATATCTACCAGTGTTTTTGGTTTTGGCTAGAGAATTCACATTTTTTTCCTCTGTAGACATGGCTATAGAAAAGTGCATATATATATATATATATATATATATATATATATATATATATATATATATATGCTGAGAGAACTGTTAACACACTCAAATATTTTTGTTCAAGTAAAAAAATATTTTCACAGAGAAAAACAGAAAACCTGGCTTCCAGGAAGACACACAGCAGCATTCACAAGTAGCAGATTTTGTTTTTTTCTAACAGTCTCCAGGAGCAGTCAGTCAGAAGAGGAACTGTTCTGTTCATTCCCAGCTTCATTAAGTTCAGAATAGACATACAATGTTTTTTTTTTTTCCCCTCCCTCTGAAGACTCTAGAACTCACGTGATTTTGTCTTGAAGATACGTTTGTTCTTACCCATATCCTTTCTCTTAGAAGTTCATAGGGAATTCTGAAGTCTCAGCAATGGAATCCACAGTATGGATCTCAAAGACATTTCACATATCCCTGTCAGCTTCCAGCCTGGCTTTGCTATGTCAGATTCCTAATCTCTTTACCTTGACCTCAAAGGGTGGCTACCACACTGGGTCAGACTCAAGGCATGTGCCACGGTGAGACATGGCTATTCTCCTGTGTATGTTCATTTGAAAGATGGAGAAACTAGTGAGTTTGCGTGATCTGCTGCTCAACCTTTCCAGTTTTCTATAGCTGCCACATATTTGTAGCAACGTAAGAATCCAAATTGAACTCTGGTGTCTCCAGGCCAAAGTCTGAGGTCCTGGCATCCCTTGTGAGCGGTAGAGCTGTGCACAAGCTGAACACAGCCTAGGCACGGAAAGATGGTATCCCAGGACAGTAAGAGTTACCCTTACCCAGGTCAAAGTGAGGGTTCTCCTAGCTTCACAAAGGTAGCCTTAAATACCCTGGTGGTGGTCTTCTGGAGCTGTGACAGATTCAGACAAGCAGCTGTGGTGCACAATGTGTTTAGGTGTCTAGTAGTCTCCACAAAAAGACCCCCACAGCAGTGCCGTGAACTCATCTCATATCCGTGGTAATACCTCAGACTGAGGCTCTTCACAGTGACTCCTGACTTGAAGCCAGAACTTTAGGGAGAATGCTGAGTTTAGGGAAGTCTTTCAGGATACGATGGAGCAGGGAGCTGGGGATGGTGGAACAGGGGAAGGTTGGGACTTACAGAACTTATTTGTCTAGCGTAAGGGAACAGCTTTCTGTAGAGACAGGACAGGCAGGTCTCCAGGCTGTTTGGATTCTTTACCATAAAACCATAATCGTTAATGCTTGTGAACCAAAATGTTATTTGTGCATACAAGTTGAGTTTTCCCTTATTAACACTCTACTATGTTTGCTTTGGGTGAGACGTGCCCATTCTCCCAGCCCCTTTTAAATCTTGCTGTAGTACAACCAAAGCCAAGAGATTCTGTTTATGTTCTGTTTGTTTAGTGTCTTCAAGAGCCAGGGAAAAGATATTTTCAGTTTCTCGCTCCGAGAAAATGAAGATGTATGAAAGTGGAGGATTTGAAAACAGACAATCAGAAAGCTCCACAAACACTAAGCAGACCTACAGATTGGGTACTCCAGCCCACCCCCCACTCCCCCGGCCGAACACGTTTCAGTGTGGATCCATGGAGACTTAGCTAAGATTTGAGGGGAAACTCCACAGAGCAGTTTACAGATCACCGTAAGAGGTCTCTTATTCCATAGAACTACTCGGGTAACACAGAAGATGACTTTCGGAAAGGGCATCTTCCTGACTGCCACCACGTAAATCATTTCTGAGAGGCCAGCCAGGGGATCCAGCTTCCATGGGACAGCACGTTAGCAACCTCTCAGGAAGGCAGGTCAACCGCACCAAGTTCAGAAAGTAAAACAATAATAACAACAACAGAACCATACAGACGACAGGACCACCAGATTTAGAAAATGTCCTAAATGTGCATTTTATTTCATATCATTATACAATGTTTACATAGTTATAACTCTTAAGAAAATGCCTTTTCTTTACCAATTACATATGTAGTGCCTAGATCTTTTACCCTGACATGGAGAACTGGGAGGGGGGGGGGGCGCGATCCGCATTGAGCACTCGCCCCGCTGAGTTGGAAGGGGCTACGGGCACATTGGCTGGGAAGGACTGGGAATCTCAGAAGACCAATGTGGCTTTCAAACCCTTGGCTTTAAGGAACACGGACATACAGAACCCATATTCTTCTCTCGCAGTACAACTCAAGACAAAATAAATTAGTGTTGGACAGACGTCTAAATTGTATAATATTGAACAAAAGACCCCAGGGGCCCTTTTGTTTAAGTTAGCACCAATCCGCACCTGATTGTCTCCAACATCGGTCTTTCTGCTGACCCCACCGCTGGCACTCTGCTGACCCCACCGCTGGCACTCTGGCTATTCATCTTTCTGCTCTCTGAGGCTTCCTACACTGGCTAAGCAAACTGCATGCCTAAACGCTATGAAGTGTGGCAACCTGGGAAATGGCACATTTAAATAACAAGTGCCCCAACTTGGGCTTGCCTTTCTGCTCGTCTTTCCCCAACCCCTGCCCTAGCTGGCTCTCGGCAGGCAGATGTTTTCAGTGACAGTGGTAAAGTATATATATATGTATATATATAAAACGCATTGAGGGGGTTTCACGGTAAGCATGTGTTTAAAGACAAAATTAAACAATGGGGGAAGGGGGAACGAGAGAATGTGGCCGCAGCTAAGGAGGGTTTCACATGTTGTTTAGCTCCAGTAAAGTCTGGTCCAGCATCTGGTGCATACTAAGGTTTTCTTCTTTGGCATGAGCCACTTTCTCTGTGATGGAATTAGAAAATTGAGTCATGAGTAGCTGAGCTTCACACCCGGCAGTGGTTTGTATACTTAGTAAGCACACGCCAGTCACACACAGATGAGTGGCACTACACATGCTTCGGACATCACTCACGTCTACACAAGGCCCCAGGTGCACCTACACCTGCAACCCACCCTGACGTAAAGGGCAGGGTGTGTTGGGTGAAGGCTCACCCACTGCGTGCTGCTATGGGAACCAGGGAGGGTAAAAAACAAAAACAAAACAAAACAAAAACAACAACAATAAAAAAAACAAATACAGGTAAAGCAGCATTGTTACACAAACGGGAGACGTTAATACCAGCACAGGATTCTGAGTTACAGGCAGTTAAAGATCTGGTAGCTGTGCCAGAACACAGCCTCACAGAAAACAAAGATGGCGTCAGGAAGGTTCTGACCACTTTTTAAACGGTTTATTTCTACTGCTCACAAATGGTTATATCAACACATCTCATGCACACCTNAAAGCAGCATTGTTACACAAACGGGAGACGTTAATACCAGCACAGGATTCTGAGTTACAGGCAGTTAAAGATCTGGTAGCTGTGCCAGAACACAGCCTCACAGAAAACAAAGATGGCGTCAGGAAGGTTCTGACCACTTTTTAAACGGTTTATTTCTACTGCTCACAAATGGTTATATCAACACATCTCATGCACACCTCGCTAGGACATTCTCTTAGCATTTTTATAGTACCCCACTTATTAGCATGACACGCTCATCAGATCCCAACACGGTTAAACTTAACAAAGCATACCTTTCAACCAGGGACTTCTGGTAGGAGCTCCTGTTTTCAAAAGCTATCTTGCCCAAGCATAGGTACATTGAATAACATTTCAAACAACTACACAGGTTATGAAGACGTTAAGAGATATTTAAAGCAGGACTCACAGCTGTTTAGAGGAAATAAATTTTTTTCCTTTTTTTTTTTTTGGTGGGGGGTAAGGGGAGGAGTCCTCATTATCAATCGATTCAAAGAGGACCTGCTGATGCTGAATTGATTGGTATAAATATCTTTACATATACATAATATATCAAAAAAACTCCTTGGTTACTGAGGATTTAATGAAGCTATACAGAGGGAAACGCGGGCAAGGCAGGTAGCCATCCAGCCAACGCTTTCCTTCCCATTTCTCCAGGAAGTTATCATTTTTTTTTTTAACCCCACGAGTCACAGATTTTCTGGACATGGACTCCACTCCTAGAACGTGGCCCAAGTTTTTAATCCTCATTCAGGGCCAGCTTTAGCTCGTTAGTTAGGCGGCGGTTTTGCTCGAGTTGGTGGTAGAGTTGATCTGGACAGGTCAGCAAGGGTTAGCAGGAAAGAAGAGGCAGAAGGAAGAGGTTAGCTAGAGTCAGCAAGAGATGTAACAGACTGGGAACATCATTCGCAGGATGGCAACTGTATACCCAGGCCCTCTGCCCCGTGTCCCCAGACTGCATGGCAAGGCCTGGCAGAATAAAGGAGGGGCCGGAATCCTTCCCTGATGTAGAGGTGTGATGTAAAGAGGTGCAGGACGCAGGAAGGAACCAATGCTCCCTTTGCTCTTCCTTCAAGTCAGTGAACTCAGACATGTGTAGTTTAGGACAACGGATTTAGAGACTGAGGCCAGGCTTAGAGGCCAGCCCCAGCCACTCATACCTTGTTGGAGCTCAGTGGAGATTCTAGGTGAGCCCCTGACTAGCCTACTTGTGTACACTCTTCCTGAACCCCATCCTCTCTGCTCAGGATGCTGCTGAGCTGGTGCTACGGTTTCTGTCCCATGGAATCTCCCTCCTCCCATCCCCCACACGAAGGCACATCCAAAGGCCGAACCCAACCTCGAAAGTGTGTTACCCACAGCAGACAAGCATTTATCTCCACTCCATACTGATTCAGAGCTTATCTGTGTGCCTCAAGAGGATGACACTCGTGCTGGGCGCAGACAGCACGCATAAAGTAAATAAAACTGGGCCAGGAAGATGACTCAGCGGGCAAAGGTGCCTGTCACAGAGCCTGATGCAAGAGTTTAATCCCCAGGTTCTCCACAGTGGAAGGAAAACACCAACTCCTATAAGTTATCTGTGGAAACCTCCCCCCCCCACCCCCCACCCCCAAATCAAACAAACCCTCTCAAACCCCCATATTTGTCAAATGCAATACAAACTTTGTATATTGCCGTAGGATCCATTCGGGTGGCAAAGCAGTTCACCACAGGACTCTGCCTGTGTCTGATGATCAGGGACACCTGGTGACAGGTCAAGGACTAGCACACACTAGGGAAACTGGCATGTGTGACTGCTTTGAATGACAGTGACTATGAACGGGGACATTCTACTTGATGACCTTGGAGAGCTAACAACCCTACCGCCTACTGGTCAAACTCAGCACTCACTGCTGGGAAACGGCAACTTCCTCCCAGAAATGGTAGAAGGTGAGGCAAATTGTTGTGGTCCTTACGTTTGCTGTGTACTATGAAGAACTATGTTCAACCTGTGCCTTTTCTCTTAACTTATATTCAAAACTTCATTCAGCTCTCTTCTTCTCCAGATAGTTCCCAGTGAAACTTTCTGTTCTCTGTTGGCTCAAAACCCACAAGATCTACCAGAGTACACTCACCTCGTTCCTGTCCCCACACATGGCCTGCTTATACAGGACAAAGAACACTCCCAGCTCAGCTATTCTCATACCCTGCTACCTTCCAGTGTCTCCCACATACTTAAGAGGTTGCAAAATAGAAACCCCATTACTATACCCACAGCATCATGGTGGGGAAACCGCCACCATGACAGCCAAAAAAACCACGCCATTTGCAGAACCCAAATGTTTAGCCATTAGAATAGAAGAACACTGGAGAATCCAGAGGCCAATCAGGAATTCAGGTTACACACCTCAGTGTTCCCCAGTTCAACCCACTTTGGGCCTTGTTCCTTCTAGCTGCAGGGGAGCCAGTGACTGGGGTGACCCGAGGGCAGACACATCTGTGAGTGCTCACCCTCTTGTTCTGCACAGACCCCAGCTGTCTTGAGGTCTCTGGTCTCACAGCTGCAGCGATGTTTGTTTGGGCCAACTGAGGCTCTTGGAAAAGTCACGGATACAGGCTGGCCTATGGCCTGTTAAACAGACTCCTGATAACCTCAACTTGCTGCGTACACACCTTAAGCTACTTGGGATCTGCTTTTATGATCCGCTCGATCCCACTTCTCCCACAGTGAACACTTCATAGAAAGTCTGAGAAAATCTCTGGGGGAGCCAAGAAATTTGCACCTCAAGATGCACAAACGACAGCTCGGCACACTTCCGAGCGTCTTGTTTCCACTGTGGCAGATCACTCAGAAAGAGCACTGCTCTTAGTCTGAATTTTAAAAAGAACTAGGTTCCTAAATCACGGTGAGAAGCAGACCCATGGAGCATTAGGGAAAGGAAAAAAAAAAACCAAAACAAGACAAGACAAACCAGAAACCTGTAGAAGCCGTTGCAGCCTTCAGTGGAGCGACTCTGCCTGGATCCTAAAATTAGAACCTACCATGCCACTAACTAAAATATTTTAATTCAGACCCTTTGTTTCTTAAACAAACAAATAAACAAACAAACAAAAAAAACAACTCTCTGCTCCGAAGACTTCAGAGTAAATGACTATTTTCAGAGTTTGCTCAAATTTACTTGAGAAGAGTGATATGGCAGCTAACAAGTACCATATACAAGACAGACGAGGGTCGCTCATGCTTAAAACACTGGAGAGCAGAGCCAGGCTGACGTGAGAACCAAGGAGCCAGAGGCCACATTGTTTTAAAGTCCTAGTTCTGAAATAAAAGTTAGGGAGCTGCTGTTTGTGACTGAAATCAAGCCTGTTCCTTGGTGGGTGGTGTTGAATCATTTGCAATGGAGCATCAATGGGGGTTGTGGGGGATCTTGTCTTATAGAAGCACACCACTGGCAGGATACAGGATGTGCCTAAGAACAATGAAACAAAAGACGACTCAAATACAGTAATACTTGGAATCCCTATAGTGTCGTTTCTGTGTTCAAACTGAAGATGTCTGTGTAATGAATATACTTACAGGTGAATAAAAGCTTCAACTCATCTCTGGACCACAAAAGGTAGATCCCTGACCTACAATGCTACAGTGCTATCATCCCAGTTCCTCACAGTGTGCGGATGCCCTTGCTACGCGGAGTACGGGATGGCTTCACAGGCTTCCTTCCATTACTTAGCCAGGCAGAGCCAATTCTGTATGACACAGAGAGGGGCCAGGTCCCAAACTACACTATTGGCAGAGTATGAAAACACTGCTCACACCGGGATTTGACCCCCCACTACCTCCTCTGATGGAGGTTCTGAACACAGACTGCATGTCAGAACCATCACACTTCCTAAAGCCATAGCTACCCGGCCTCACTCCGGCACCTGGAAACGACAGGAGGGGCACGGGTGTGGGCAGCATTTCAAAAAGCTGTACGTGGAACTACCACTTTAAAAAAATTCCTGATGGTATATAATGTCAAAAAAAAAAAAAAAGTACCCTGAGATGCACGAAGCAGAACTGTAGTTTTATTGAGCGTTTAGACGAAAAGTGTCAATAAATAAGGAGTAAAAGAATAGCAAACAGGAATAGTGTACAGTGTTTATTTTACACTGGGCGAATTGCTTCTGTACAATAGAAAGCGCAGGCTGTGCCTGGCCCTAAGGTGGGTGGGCGCTAAAAAGAACCCTGGGTCAGCTGGAGAGCAGACAGATGCAGAGCTCAGAGAGGTGGGACATCCAGCTTGATGAAGGAGTCTTGGGAGGAGTGAAGCAAAGAAACTTATCTGCGTGAAATAAAAGGTAAAAGAGAAAAAAAGTGGAGCAATGGAAAAAGGAAAAAGGAAGCAAACCAAACAGACGAGAGCAGTCTTTGACATGCAAGCGGGTATGAAGCCATGAGAAACCCACAGCCAGCTGCACCTGGGGCAGGCCTTCCTCAGCAGCCGCTGCCTGGACCCAAGGCTGGCATAGGCCAACCCTGAGGAAGAGCCATAAACATAACTTAAAAAACAAAGTTTATGCTAGATCCTCCTTTTGGGGCATTTTTCATCACTCTAAGAGTTCTCCCGGTGGAGTATGCCATTTTACTGAACCGGAGGACTGTACAAAAAAGCATATAGATAAGCTGATTTCACTCTTCCTTTATTAATGGTGAGGAAGAGGCCTGCCCTTGTTTCTATGGTGATAGCCAGGTTTCTACAGGATGTTCTGGAACCTCCAAGGCAGCAGGCACATGTAGCACTCCTGGGGTTACTATGTTTCTGAATGGTTAAAGGAATGCCATTGCCAGCTTTGATGGAACCCGCAGGGTTAGGATGGAAAAGGAACACTCCCGGCTTAGGAGAAGGAACACTCCCGGGTTAGATTCCCAAGTGGCACTAGTATAGTTAGTAATATGTAAATTAGCTCTGCATGTTTGAGGATTCCCCAAACAACTATTACTGCCTCACCAAAGTAAAATATGCATCACTAACTTCCAAATTCATACTGTATAAACGTTTTATTTCTTGCTTCTCTGATGTAGGGTGTGGTGAGCATTTACTGTGGGGTATTTTATTTTCATTCAACATAAACATATCATATAGAAGACGCGATTCCTCAGGAGGCCGCTCATTTTTGCTCTGGAATTCAATTCAATTCTTTCTTTTTTTTTCTTTTTAAGACAGGGTCTTACTAGATAGCCCTGGAGGGTCTGTAGCATGCCAGAGACCAGTTTGGCCTCAAACTCAGATATATACCTGCTTCTGCTTTCCGCATGGTAGGACAAGAGGCATGTACCCCAATGCCCAGCCCTGCCCTGGAATTCATAACAAGGGAAGGAGAGATTTTTACTGGGCCATTGCCCACTTCCTTTTCTTCAGATAATAATTTGATACTTTAAACTCGAAGTTTTAACTGAAAGCGACCATACTGTACCTCAAAGAATCCCAGGAAACAGCCTGGAATTTCTTCCTAACTTCCTGCACTACTGTATCATGGCTTCCTAGTTTTACTTGAATCTGGTTTAAGGTTTTAAAAGGAGATACTCAGGGCCTATTCAGCGTCTAGTTCATCTCTCTATCAGGAACAAGTTAGATCTGCATATACGAAATAAAGGGATCCTGAAATGGTTTGCATGGACTGAATCCACTTGGCCTTTGTTAGTACAATGTGAAAAAAGAAAACCTATCCTAGGTTATGCAAGAGAGTCAACAAAAGGTGCGGAGATGGGGACCACAGATGGAGAAGGGAGCCACGTTGAGGTCATCACACAAGCATGAGGGGGGAGGGTGCAAGCAGGCAGGATGCATGAACATTTACATGGAAGTCATATCGTTGAGAGCGTGGTCCAGCTCCTCGCTGATGGCCTTGTACTTCAGTTTCTGAGCATACAGCTCGTCTATGAGCAGGAAGTGGAAGGCAGAGATGCAAGGACATGGAGAATGGTCAAGAGATGGAGGGTGAGCAAGGGTGGCGCGGGAGCCGTCCCCACACGGCAGCAAGGAAAGGGCAGTGCATGAAGGGGTTGGTGCCGCAGCAGATGGCCAATGCAGGAGGCGTGCGATTTGTATTTTTTTTAAAGAAATTGAAACAAAAACAAAGAGAACAAAAACCCATTAGAAAATAAAATAAGAAGGACCTAATATGAAAAACACAACACAGAGGATGGGTAATCCCAACGGGCTGTTAAATCCTAGACACCCACAGAAGACAGTCTCTCCTGACGGGCAATGGAACAGCTTTCCTTTTACAAAGCTGTCCATTAATTACACTGGAGTAGTCAGCCACCAGCAGCTATAAGCTATGGGGAGAAACAGCCAAAGGCAGCAAGTTTAGTTTGCTATGACAGTCTGCAATGCTACCTTCAAACCACTCATTTCCTGCCCAAGCCAGACCAGGGGATATTGATTTCTTGGTGGCACTTAAACTATTTCCGTGGTCCTCCCCTTCAAGCTACCTGTCGATAGCACCAGAGGCTTGAAAAGCAAAGGCAACCTTTGTTCGGGGCTATCACTGTAGCTTGTCTGTAGTTTAGTTTTTGTGATGGCGTTGGGTCTGTGTTTGCCACCTACTGCAAGCTTGTACCCACATGCCGCTCTCTCTTCTCTCACACTGCAAGTTTGCACCTACACACTGCTCTCTCTTCTCTCACACATCTTGCCTTTTTGTTATTTATTTTCTCCAACCCCTTCTGCCTGTGACGCATGGTGTGTGTGATTTTTGTTGTTGTTGTTTTTTGAGAAATGCTTAAGTGTATTCTTGACACTCAACGCCCTACTGATTCTTACCCTCTACCCCTTCAAAATATGGAATATTTTGCCAATGAACGACTTAAATCAAGCCCTTCTTCTGGTGTTACACTTGGTAGATAGGCTGAGTCTAAAACAAATCCACACTGTTCTGACATCTAGGAGATATTGCCAGAGACACAGAAAACCAGAGTCACATTCATCTATAATTACTTTACTCAGTGAAAAGCAGCCCAGATCCACTTCTGAAGTTCAAGAAATTAGATGGAAGCTGTCTGGCAGCTGACTAAGTCACCCCAAGACCTGAGGACTTGGGTCCAAGAGTTTCAGTGTAACAGATGAGAACCCCAGAGGATAGTCAGTGTGACAACAGACAGGCATGTCCTGGTGGAAGCCCTCAGATTGGATGACTGTTGTATCAAGAGAGTTATAGTTAACCATACGAGTGAATTTAAAATATTAAAGATCTTACCTTCTAAGTCATCAATGCTTTTCTCCAATTTGGTTACTGATCTCTCTGCAAACTCAGCCCGAGTCTCAGCCTGTAATGATTTAATTCACTTGAGTCAAGGTCAGGGAGATCTCCTCAGTAGCTACAGATATAGGGAAAACCAGGATAAAACTCAAGTGTATACGCCCTGGGAGATGTCTAGTTCAGTCCCTACTGTGAGCAATGGCAGCTACCTAACTCAACAAATGCCAAGAATAAGTCTTGGACGGTGCACCTCCAAATGACAGTGCTTTGACCCACTCCACAGATCCTTAATCACAACCCAGTCAGTTTCCCCAAGTGTGCTCTCTCTCTCTCTCTCTCTCTCTCTCTCTCTCTCTCTCTCTCACACACACACACACACACACACACACACACATTACCTCCTTCAGCTTGTCAGAGAGAACCTTGATCTCCTCTTCATATTTGTCTTCCTTCTGAGAGTACTGTAATTAGAAAGAGCAGTCCAGATGTCAGGCTGCGGCTCTCACGCTCACGCCTTCTCACACACAGAACGTGCCAGCCCAACCAGCAGATGTTGGGATCTCCTAGCAGGTAACAGAACCTCGGGTATCACATCGCACACTACAATACATTCTCTGCTTTCTTGCCTATTGCTTTACATGGGATAAGAATGAGATAACTTATCCACTTGGCACTTTGTTTAAATTAAATTGGTGATTTACCCAACCTAAGATACATTCTCTATCTTAAAAAAAACAAAACAAAACAAAAAAACAAAAAAACCCCCAAATCCTACTATCCAGTAACCATTAGAAAATTGTCTCAAAATGTTGTCCCTTGCTAAAATGCCTCCTGCGCCGTTACTGTCTCCACCGGGGTTCTTTTGAGCAGTTCTTAAAAAAGGTGTCTTCCCCACGCCATGCTCCTGGCCTACCTTCTCAGCCTGAGCCTCCAGTGACTTCAAGTTGTTCGTCACCGTTTTCAATTCTTCTTCAAGCTCGGCACATTTGCTAATGTTTTCGATCAGAAGCAGAAAGGGTGGGAGAAGCCCAAGGGATGAGAAGAGAAAAAAAGGAGAGGGATGGGAAAAAATGAAAACAAAGTCCTAGAGCCGGGGGGCCGCCTTAAAGTAGCCAAACCACCAGGGAGGAAGAGCTTGGCTCTGCTCTCCATTAGTGGAGGGGCAGAGAGACCGAATCCAGCATCTCCTGGGTGTGATAGTTTGGCTTCTTACTGGCCACCCCTCGGAGTATCGATGAAGGGAAAAAAACAAAGAACATAAAGGCCCAAGAGAAAGCACTCGAAGCAAGATATAAGTAGCAGAGGGTGTAGTGAAGGTACAGTCATTACACCAAACCGACCAGTAGGCATTGGAAGCTCAAAGCTGTCTGAGATGCAGTTAAACCTAAAAACTATACGTGAGCCATCAGTACCTTATCCTCTGCAGCCATTAATGCTTTCAAAGTCTGATCCATTATTCTTAACTGTTCTTCCAGCTGTCGAACTTGGCTGTTAGTGGACACAGGAAATGCACAAGGCCATTCACAAAATCAGTGCAAGTAAGGCATGCAGTGCCACACGCATTCACAGACACCCCACGTGGCTCCTCTGTGTTCCACGCTCACGGCTCATCCACATCACATTGAGCGCACAAGGAGCCTGGAGCTGAGGTGGGTAAATGTGCAGCTGCCAGAAGGTCATGCTGTTTAGTCAGCTGCCCTGCAGCACACCCCTCCCCCCCACACACATACGTGGTAGCAACGGGCCCGCTTACCCTTCTGAGAGCTCAGCCCGCTCCTCCGCACGCTCCAGATCGCTCTCGATGATGACCAGCTTACGGGCCACCTGCAGCAGGGCACACACAGCAGACACGCTATGGGCTTGGCACACTTCGTGTAGGGGGGTGGTTATAGAAATGATATGCGTTGGCCCTAGGGATTCTTAACAAATGGGATGCTCCTCTTTCCCTAGAGTAAAGACAGGCGGCTCTCAGTCGGCACACCAGCAGCCCCTCTTACTGAGACCAGAATGGTTAGCTCTTCCCAGGTGGAGTCTAGATAATTACAAAGCACCCAGGCCAGTTCTCGGAATGAGAGGAATATAAAATCCGCAATCTTAAAAATAGCAGGATGACGAGACATGAGGAGGCATTTTAGACCGAAAGGAAGGGGCTGCCGAGAGAGCGCCACAAATAACCCCAAGGCCTGCACCATGCAGAGATCTGCACCACAGAAGGCAGGAGCCAGTGGGATGCATGCAAGATCACATCTATGTGATCCATGAGGAAATATAGAAAAAACAAAAAGCCGAAAGAACCAACCGGAACCTACAGTCATTTTGGCTTTTATCAGGTTGTTTTCATGTGGACAACACCAGGGACCCCTTTACTGCAGAGCCTATGCTAACAGGATTTCTACCACCCTGGAGAAGCCTCTGTGAATCTCCCCAGGAGCTGTGTGGTCCATGTTCTCACAATGTCTGGATTGAAACATACACCATGAAAACAGGTCAGCTTTCCCGAGGGCCCCCACCACTCCTGACTAAAGAGGTTTTTGTCCCAGCCTTTAGGGTGTGGGAGAGTATTGATCTTTCCTCCCAGTGAAGATGACTGGCTGGCTTATCACAGCAAGAACCAGTTTCTGCACGTAAAGGAATCCTGCCTCTCAGAACCACCCACTTCTATCAGAGAAGCTGGCTGTTACACCCAGGGACCCAGAGAGCATCCCACTCCCCCGCAGTCACGGCTGGGATTTGGTAAGGCTCTGGGCCCCAGAAACTGACCTCTTCATACTTTCGGTCAGCATCTTCAGCAATGTGCTTGGCCTCTTTCAGCTGGATCTCCTGAATCTCCATCTTTTCCTCATCTTTTTGGGCTCGGCTTTCAATGACTTTCATGCCTCTGGAAAGATAGACAAGCAGGAAGACTCGAGATGGAGAGAAGACTGACACTGTTGTGGAATAGAAGCCTCCACGCACGCACGCACGCACGCACGCACGCACGCACGCACGCAGCCGGCCAAGAGAGAGCAGAGAGCCATTTACTTTCCAAGACAGAGCAAGATTTTCCAGAAATGACATGCATTTCTCTCTGTTTGCTGTGAATGAGATCTTGGGGTACTGGTGAAACTTTCAGGTCACCCAACCTTAAGTGGAAGGTGCTATGTCGAGATGTCATTTGAATCTGGGAAGCGTGGAAATAAAGGAAGCTGGCATGCTTGATTAGTTACATGGAGAGACTCTCCACCTTCTCCCTCTTCCTGAGGGAAACTGTAGATTGAAATGTATGAAGAGCTAGGTGTGGTGGCACTGCCTTTAATCCCAGCACTCAGGAGGCAGAGGCAGGTGGATCTCTGAGTTAGAGGCCAGTCTGGTCTACATAGAGTTCCAGGACACCAGAGCTACACAGAGAAACCCTGTCTAGTAGGTGAGAGAAAGAAAGAGAGAGAGAGAGAGAGAGAAAGAGAGAGAGACAGAGAGAGAGAGAGAGATAGAAGAAAAAGAAGAAGAAGAAGAAGGAGAGAGGGAGGGGAGGGAGGGAGAGAGAGAGAGGGAGAAAGAGAGAAAGAGAAAGAGAGAAAGAAAGAAAGAGAGAGAATGAAAAGGATGAATAGGTGTTAGAGAAATTGATATTATGGCATGGTGTTACAGTAATCTAGAGTTTACTGATTTACAGCATAGGCAAACCATAAGTGGATTTGTTTTACTTAGCAAAATTTAAGTAAGCAGTTTTAGTAAAGGATTTTTTTTTCTTTTCTCAAGACAGGGTTTCTCTGTATAGCTCTGGCTGTCCTGAAACTCACTCTGTAGACCAGGCTGGCCTCAGAGTTATTTTTTTTTTAAGACATTGATTTTTTTTTAAAGCTTCTTTTTTTTTTTTAAAGGTTTATTTTATTTTTATGTAAGTACACTGTAACTGTCCTCAGACACTCCAGAAGAGGGAGTCAGATCTCGTTACGGATGGTTGTGAGCCACCATGTGGTTGCTGGGATTTGAACTTACCACCTTCGGAAGAGCAGTCAGGTGCTCTTACCCTCTGAGCCATCTCACCAGCCCCAAGACATTGATTTTTTTACTTGGTGTCTGTGAGTGTTTGCCTACATGCATGTATATGCATCATGTGTATGCGGTACCCTCAGATGCCAGAAGAGGGCGCCATAACAAATAAGTTCTATGTTCCTTTTCCTCCAGTCTTGTGTTGTCAGATTGCCTTTAAAAGTTCAGTAGCAGGAAGACGTCGTTCACAAGACTACTGCTATGTGACATACTAAGACACGATTGGTCACCTTAAAGAACCCTTGAGCTCTTGGCAAGTAAAGAAAACTAAGCGGTAGTGAATATCAAGCTGAAAACTTTAGCTAACAAGCCTCCTTAGCTCTAAACTCTGCAGCGACTCTTCATACCTGGTGCCAAGGAACAGAGGTTCACTTCAAAGTAGTGGTGGAGGAAGGGACCTTTCACCTGCCCAGTTTCCAGCAGGAATAAGGCATGCCTGCACTGTTCTGGGTTAATTCTGCTGTGCCACCCCTCACCCAACAGAATGCTCTGGTCTCATGATGTCACACTTTGTGGCTTGCATGGCAGTGTACAGAGAAAAAAGCCTTGCAGAACGAGTGAGTGAGGTCAGTTGTACAGTGTGATGGTTAAAACGGATCGTTGGCAGGATCCAGAATCAGCAGTAAACAGATTTCTGGGCACGCCAGCCAGGGATCTTCCAGACTGGGTTAGTGAGGGTGGGGAGACCTGCTCTAACTGTGAGCAGGACCATTCTGCAGGCTGGAGTCCCTGACTAAACAAAAGGGAGAAAGCTAGCTGAGCACTGGCTATTCCTTGGCAGACTGTGGACTCAGTGTGAACAGCTGCCTCATGTTTCTAACACCCTAATTTGCCCTCAGGGTGGGCGGTATTCCCAAATCTAAAGCCTATCACTTCTCTGTTTTATCTATGTCTTTCTTCTACCTGTTTGACTACCATGGTTTTTTCCCCCTAGATCTGAGACATCTTGGTAAATCTATTATTCTATCTTTTTATGTGTATGCACGTCATACGTGTCTTCATATGTATGCCTGGTGACCACAGAGGCCAGAAGAAGTCATCAGACACCCCAGAACTGGAGTTACGGACAGTTGTGAGCTACCATGTGAGGGCTGGGACTCACACCAGGGTCCTTAGAAGAGCAGTCAGTACTAAGTGCTAAGCCATCTCCAACCTCCTCGGTGTGCATGTGTATGTGTATCGTGTGCACATGTATGTGTATCGTGTGTGTGTGCGTGTGTGCGTGTGTGTGTGTGTGTGTGTGTGTGTGTGCGCGCGCGCGCGCACACACACACACACACGCACACACACAGAGGAGCTAGATGGTGTAGTCTTACCTCTCACTCTCATCTGCAGCCTTCTCGGCCTCTTCCAGCTTCTGCAGAGCTGTGGCCAGACGCTCCTGAGCACGATCCAACTCCTCCTCAACCAGCTGGATGCGTCTGTTCAGAGAAGCTACGTCAGCTTCAGCCTAGGCAGAAAGTGAAAGACACTTCAGGGCTGGGGAGAAAGTGAGGGTGGTACCTTCAGAAACTGGCCAGGACTGAAGTGCTGCTTCCAGACAGGAAGTCTGGGCCCTGGTGGGAGCTACCTTCCAGTTCTGACAAGCCCTGACTAACCCAAGTGCTCACACAGGAGCATCACGCTTGGAAATGCACCATAGAGACAACACTCAGCAGAAGGCTGGGCTATCCACAACCTGCACACACGGCTCCCTCAGCTGCTGGGTGAAGGGGAGCCTCCTCACAGCTCACTGACACTGGAGGTGTGGAGAGAGACAGCAGGTCTTATCCAGGCTCAGCCACGGAGTCACCAGCAGGGTGATCAGAAGTTGGAATGCAGATGTCCTTTCTCTGAGCTACGTTCTCAAAGGAGCCTTATAATGAAACTGGATCTTTTAAAAAATACAGTGGTTTAAAAAAATATACCAGAAAAACAAAAACCCAACAACAACAAAAACCTCAAACAACAACAACAACAACAACAACAACAACAACCAAAAAAAACCCAACCAACCCCCCCCCCCCCAAAAAAAATACCATATGGAGATCTAATACAGCCTAGAAACTTCCCCTTTGCCCCACCTTTTAAATAACCTCTCTAAAATAACTGGCTTCACTGGAACAAGGCCAAGATAAATTTCCCAAGGGTTTCTGACCTAAGCTTATTGGAATGTCTTAAAAGTCAAGGTTGCTACAAGAAAAGTTTCACAAGCCTAAGGAGAAAAGAGATGCAGATACAGTTTTTATTTGGAGTTTAGATTTAAATGAAAATGTTTCTTTCTTGGGTAGGCCATGACTGCTTCCTGTTATAAGTACTTTTGCTCTGAACCTGGGGATACTTGCCTCACTGTTACAGGGGCTGATCCCAGACTGCCTGGAGGGTGGCCCTTGGTAACTAGGTAGCAATTATTTATCCTCATCCACTCTGAATCTGTGTTCATCAAAGACTGAAGAGCCCTTGGGATATTTAGGAGTCAATTTTCTAACAACGGCAAGACACATTTTAGAGCACACGCCACTGGCTCTCTGTGTATCTGTTTTTACTGAAATGTATGTTGCTTAAACTCCAAGACATCATCAGCTCTCTACAGAGGCCTGGGCTTCTTAAATGTCTACAGAGCTGAGCAACTGAAAACACCCTAATTAAAACAACAGAACCTTTCAGAGCTCATGGGAGAATGGGAAACGCACGTGCAGTTAGAGAAAGCCGGTCAAGGCCTTGAGTCACAGGAAATGAGACCACTCAGTCCCATGCTCATCTAGATCTTTGCTGGTTTTATCTGGAGAAGGGCAATGAACAAGGCATCTCCTGCCACTGTGAATGACTGCAGTGTTTTTAAAAATACATAAACATTTTAGACACATTTATCTCAAAGAAAAAAGCTACAGTGTAGTGACTGGCTGCCCACAGCAGGAAGCTGGATGAATGTGAAATGAATTGGAGGAGGAGGAGTTAGTTACAACTGAAACAGTTCACAGGGTCAGTCTTTATCAGAAACCAGCTCGCAACTGGGCCAAGCTGGGAAGGGTCTGAATGACTGGGCTTTTCCTCGAAGGCTGAGGGAGACAGAAATAACCAATTTTCAAAGAACTCCCTTTGAAAAACCATTCCTTATAAAAATTTATTTCTAATTTTAAAATTGTATGTGTATTAGTGTTTTGTCTACATGTATGCGTATGTACCACATGTGTGCCCACAGTGCCCATGGAGGTCAGTCTTAGGTCTAGAACTGGAGTCAGGCGTTATGAATGGTTGTGAGCTGCCATGTGGATGCTGAGAACAGAACTTGGGTTTTCTCTACAAGAGTGGCAAGCGCTTTACTCTTGAACCATTTCCCCAGCCTCTTTAATGGGAAATATATACACATTAACACACATTCAGGTTATAGTTTAGGGTTGGGTTAAATTTCTTCATCTTGTATGTATTTCATTTCTAGGAAAAAATTCTATTCCTCTTAAAAAAAAAAAAAGGCAGGTGGGGGTGGGGACAAAAAAACCACCCTGAAAACCAAAACCAAAACAGAAAATCGATTGGGATTGGTGGTTGCAAACTCCCCCACTCCCAACCCAGGTCTTTCTTTTCTGACACCAGAGTGCAAAGTTCTGGGCCACCTCCCAATACCCAGTGAGTGCCCCAAGTAGTCTAACCTATATGGCTAGACTCTAACCAGCATCAGGGCAGTTAGTACAGGAAGATCACCATTTAGACAAGTACCTATATGGATTCCTCTAGAATACCCAGGTCATGTTCAAAAATACCCTTCTCCGCTTCCTTCTCTTTGCCCCCAGCCCTTCTACACACTCTCCTTTGGCTCTCGACATGGTTCAGCTGAACCCTGCTTTGTAGCTATCCCTCACGCTCTTCCCCCAGCATTTTTCTTAGAGCCCTAAACTCTCTGACACTCAGGTTATTTAATGTCCTCCAATGAGACCAGCCAAGGGGGTCTTCACACAGGGTTCCTAGGCAGTGGCTGGGCTTCAGGGCTGGTTCCTTTGGGCCAGTTTTGGCAGAGGGAAGACTGGAGCATGCAGCAGCATTACATCCGGGGAACACTTCCGGAGGAGACGCTCATAGCCTACGGAATGAAGCCCCACTGTTTGAATGGGCATAGAACCTGGGCGTCACACAGGAGTCGTATGAACCCACTTGGGATGTGTAATAGAAACAGGGACTACCTGGTCCTGTGCCTAGAGATTACTACGATTTGGGTGGTCCGTGCAAAGGGGCAGGAACCACCATATAAATGGCAAGCTCCTCTCCTCTTCCATCACCACCCAAAGAAGCTGACAGTAACTGCAGGAGCCACCTAGCAAACTCTCTATGAAGACAGAGAGAAGGACCTCTGACCTAGTGCTAAGGCATGCTGGGAAGCACTCCATCAATGCAAGGCAAGGCAGGACTGAACCCCAAGCCCTTTGCTTCTTAAATATGAGACTATGGATGCTTCAGGGCTGGTGGTTCTCACCCCAGGAGTCTTGCTCTCTTAGACACTGGAGTGGAAGGTTCTCTACCATTCCCCTACTCCCAAGATCCCCAAGTAATTTCAGAGATTATAAGGACAGACTCTGGCTACCATCAGCAGAACAGTCAGTGCAAGAAAATCAGCAAATTCTCTCAATCTTAATTTAAAAGGCAGAGTGTCCTAGTGTTTACCCATCAGCTCACAAAAGGGCATTGCTCTCTAACCCTCAAGGATGAGGATTTGAGGTTAGTGCCTGGGAAACCCTGTATTCTGGCTCCATGGCCTCTCTTACACTGGTCTAATAGAAGTTTTGAAGATTTCTTCAGGATAAAAGACAAGTATGATTTCATAATGAAAGCCCCATCTCTTTCTTATTCTCCCACCCTCCTTTTGAGACTCTGTTGTCTAGACGGGTTGTTTCTGCCTCAGCAGTTCAGCTGCAGAGATTACACGCACGGGCTACCCTCATTATTACGTTCTGTGTCCACAGACCTACGCCTGTCACCTTTACCAGCTTTTATTTACAGGTTGGGTCCCTCCACCCAGGGCGGAGGCTTTTCTAGATATTTCCTGAAGGTCTCTCTATCACAGCACCCAAGGCGTCTTAAGTACCTGTTACTGTCTGTCAGGTATGTTCTATGCCCATCCGTTATTTAGAGGTAGACAGAAATAACAAGGCATTTGGGGGAGGGTCAAGACCCCAGATGCAAACTATTCCTAGGTAGGTAAATCACCCTTAGTACACTGAGAGAGGTTTCCGTTTACAGTGGCCCCTTACATCAACACTGCCAGCAGAGCCTTTCCAGTGGAGTTGCTAGTTTCTTTTACTCCAAAAGTGCTACTGGACCCCAGCATGGTACTCAGAAAGAGACTGTTGTGTTGTCAAGACTATGAGCCCTGCTAAAACAGCCACCCAGTGCTCATACATGCGAGATCTTTTGTATTGTACATACTCCCTGACCCTCTAAGTCCTAGCTCCCACCTATAAGCGACATTCCTACCCTTCGCCCTGCCTCCCAAACAAGGAAGTGGCTACCTTCAGAAAAAACAGGCACAAACAATTCTCCTACCCAACAAGGTTCAGTGCAGAAGTCAGGCTGCCCCCACTCCAACGCAGCAAAATGTTATTCCAAACCAGACTTGAACAGAGCCTAAGATTCACATGAAATCCACATGTTATAACCAACGCAGAAAGAAGGAAATCCTTTACTCTGAAAACCAGTGCTCTGGAATATATTTCCAAAGTCCTGACTGAATCAGAGAAGGGCATGGAATGATCAAAGGTCAGATTCTTTTATTTCAATGTAAACTGTAGCCACACAGAGAGGGTTTCACCCTGCTTGCTGTGTAAGACCAAAGTGACTTAGGGCCAAGCTAAACTCCTGCCCTTATATGGTCAAGAAAGGGAAAAAAAAAAAAAAGTACCCAAGGCCGGCATTAGGGCACTCCCATGGATAGCAGATAAACACAGCCTCCTCTATCTGGGCCAAAGCCTGTAATTTGTGAGACATGTTTGTGTAGCAAGAGGAGTCAGAGCAAGGTACTGAGGTGCCTTTGCTGTGACTGCATGGGAAAGGGGGAAGCCAGGGGATCCTCAGTCACAGGCACTCAGCAAGTACCAAGGCAAACACTGAGCATGCTCAGTTTCCTGCTTCCAGAAGAAACTGCCAACACCGAGGACTTAGGAAAGGGCTGGGTGTGGGGGGGGTGTGTGTTGAAAATTGGTTATTTCCCATGATTAATAAAGGCATCCATTAAGTACTTCCAGGTCTCCTCATTGGCTAGGTTCTGCCCAGAAAGCTGGAAAAAGAATTGGCTTTTTCTCTACATTAAACACACATCCCACCACCCCAGCAAACCCTTAAGTCACAAGACTCAGGGTCAAGCATTACATCAAGTAGAGAGCAACTTCATTCCAAGATTTTGAAGGGCCCACACACCTTAGAAAACAAGAAGGGGGAAGGAAACGATACTTGCTCTTCCCAAGGTACGGAGCAGTTTAGTAGGGCCCATTAAGTCTGCCTCAGTCTTAGTACTTGAACCTGGGCCAACTCTACAGTGAATTTTTTTTTTTTGCAGTGGCTCATAGCTTTGTCACTAAACCTTAATCTTTGCTTCCCAGAGAAACTGTTACTGCTAGCTTAGCTCATAGCCTCAGATCCATCTAATAATCTAAATTGCCTCTGTCCATCCGTAGCTTTCAGTGTGAAAAGTCAAGAGCAACCAGCAGTTTGCAAATGGCTCACCAGTGCTAAACCTGGGCTCTAAGATGCTATGGGGTCCTGACCCATCTATCACCCTGCTAGATGGTTCCCTGAAAACGGGAAATTAAAAAGAATTTAAATTGCTCTAAATGAAGACACAAGGTTTTGGAAGGAATGAAAACTCTGACCTTAGCGAAGTAGCCTGGAAACACTGTTATAAAAACGAAGTATAAAGTAGCACGTGTACCTTTTACCACCAGTCACTAGGCTCCGAGTCCAATGCCTCCTCAACCCAGTCCTTCCAGCCTGCCCACTTCCTCTCCTCAAGTTGAGAAAAATAATTGTTGATTTAAAGCATTAAATGGGGGGAATTTTACGGGTAATGAAGTGAGTAGGGATATTTTTCAGGAGCCCTTGCCAAACAATTTACAGTAAAGAATGCTAAGCAAGGCGGTGCTGGTCATTGATAATAACAGGGTGGTTTAAGTAGCACTATCTCCGTGTGCTAAGCCCCACTGTGATCTCTTTACATACTAATCACATTTTATTCATAGGGACCCAAAGCCCTAACAGTTGTCCCCAGTGAGGTGGTGGGCCAGGATTCAAATCCTGGGAAACTGGGCCCCAGTCTCTGCATCCTGTTCTTCGTTCACTGGTTCATAGCAGTTAGCCAGGCAGGGATCAGAATTAATCTACCACCAGCCACCTTGAGGCCTTTATAGCGGGTCTTTTGCTGACTAGTTTTCTCAAGCAAATACTGAAATTATTTTTTTGCCTGTTGGTTTTAAAAATATCTTTATCTGTATTTTTTATCTTAAACTTCCTCTGGTTGGGTTTTCCTCTTAGGAAGACTCTCTTGGTCCTCTATATTAAGCACAGCTGGACACCATATCTTTTTGTCATAAAGTTTCCAAGGTGTTTAAATACCTTGATTTTAACACACACACACACTCAAGACTAACAAATATCTAATATCCCTTTGAAACCCTGTTTCTGTTTGCTCGATACATTTGCCTTTTGAAGAAAGGAAGCTAGGTGCTATGTTCAACAAGGGTAGCCAGCAAAGGGTATATTCAGTAGCAGTTGACATCTGGCCAACTTTTGTCAAAACTCGTTACAAAGGGATATCTATTGTAGAGGGAGGGATATCTACTTGGGAGATTGGGAGGGCTAAAATAAACCTAAGACTATAAGGCTATGAGGGTTAGCTCTTCCCTCAGAACCTGGTCCTGTCAAGGTCTTTAACCTCCATAGATAAATAGCTTCTAGGAAACACAGGATCAACAGAGACAAAAGTCCAGTATCCCAAGGCCCCGAAGTCCCAGTGCTTCTCCCCAGGGACTGGTTTTTAAAAGGAGGACTCCTCCTTCCAACCGCAGCGTGAGTTAATAAATGGCAGCAGCGCAAAGTGCGCATCCCGGGGACCCACTTCAGGGTCGCCCCAGAACCTCCTCAACAGTACTCTTGCTCCCCACTGGGGGTTTTACTCTAGATCAAGGAGCTATCCCGGCAGGGCTGAGTAGTCGGGTGCCAGCTGGCCTAGGTGCGCCAGGTGCGGCGTGGGGGCCTCGGGGTGATGGGTGGGTCCCTTACGGTTTCCCGCAGCTTCCGCTCCTGGTCCAGCTCGCGCTGCAGGCTGCCCGCACGCTCCTCCGCGGCATCCGCCTGCTCCTGCAGGCTCCGGATCTTTCTCCGCACCGCCTCCAGCGAGCTGCTACCCGCCATGGCGAGGCGGCGGCTGAGGCTGTGCTCTGCCTCCGCGCTCTGCTGCTGCTACTGCTGCCGCCACCGAGCCCAGGTCCGGTTCGTCCCGCCCAGGCCGGCTTTGTAACGCCGGCGCCCCCTGCGGCTAAGAAGCAGCCCGGAAGTCAGGGCTCCTGGGCCGCACAGAGAGAGCCGCGGGCGGGTGCGCGAGCGCAGGGGACGGGCGCGGCGGGCAGGCGGGCGGGGCCCGGTGGACCCCGGGAACTAGCTGCCCATGGAACCACTGCGCGTGCGCGCGGGGACGGCTGGCTCTAGGCTGCTTTGCCTAGAGCGAGGCCACCGCAGGAGGGCGTTTGCATCCATTCCGCTGAGCCTGGGCCACTCCAAGTAGAGGACCTGGGTGCTAAAGCCTATGGCGACTCCTGCTGGCCATTTGGAGCGCTCCGAAATCCCGATTCCCCTGAAGCTGAGTAAGGGTAGAAACCTAGTCTTTGAACGTTCCCTAATCGTTGTAAAGAACGTCATCATTCCTAATGCTAAAGGCATTGACAACTCCTGGCCGCTCGGAGCGCTCTGTAATCCCAATTTACCAGAGTCTGAACAAGGAACTTGGAGCCTGAAATATGAATATCCTAAAGATCCGTGTAAAGAACAACAGAACACAAGATCCTGACTAAAAGAACTCCAGAACTCAAACGATTTCACCGAGTGTAAATTACTAGCTGGCAAAGCGTAGTGGTTAGATCTCCTGTTCTAAATACAGCTTTTTTAGGTTTGAATCTGGCTCTTAAATCTCTGCTGGCTGTGTGCCTTTGGACAAATGACTTTTCAGGGCTTCATCTCTTAAAAACAAGTATACTAGTACAGGGCTCTTCACAGGGCTGTTGACAATTATCAGATGATATAAAACATTTAACAATGCCTTACATATTTAAGGACTCAAACGATATAATTAAGCACACATGCACTACCATAAGAGTTTGTCTGGACCCCGTAATGAACTGTGCAACCTCAGGCAATTCAGCCTGATATCTGGAATCTGAGGAACCGTCTGCACGACCACAGAAACCTGTGACAGAACCTCTGGTTACCAGCTGGAAAGCCACATGGACACATTCTGTTAAGAACCCATCTCTGTCATCCCTTCTTGCAACTGTTTTTAAAAACTTGTCAAGTCTCCGGGATTTTTATCCTGCACCTTTTTCAAAGGATCAGTCCTAGGCTTGTTTAAATGTGCGGGGTGGAGAATGGAAACGAAGGTAGAAAAAGAAAACACTCCTGCCTAGCCTGTCTTCCAAAGCTGGAACACCTCTGGAATTCCTACTCAACTCTGGTCTGTGCTGCGGAAGCAAAGCCTGCGAACTCCAGCTAGGTCCCTCACATCCGGTAGGTGGAGCCTCTTGCTTGGTTTCTAAGCAGTCGGTCTGCAAGCGTTGGTGGGTACAGATCCTTCCCAGAGCTCACAGATCATCTGCCTCCAACCTTGAGGATGCCCAGATAGGGCATCTACAATCCTCGAAAAGCAGCCAGGGAACAGACTGGCCACTTACCAGTGCAGCAAGCAGCCACCCTAATAATTTAATGTCTTCCTTTTCAACCACCCTAGGATGCCAGTTTCTGGAGAGATTGTTTTCATGCCGATGTCCTTAAAAGCAGAGCTATGGGTCATTTAGCTACAGGTTAGAATCCCTTGGTTGTTTAAGAAACACTGTAGCTGGGTCCCATCTGAAGAGATCCTGGTGTGACTCAGTCAAGGGAAAACCTGAGTTTAGACAAGCCTGAGTCACTACATAAGGAAGAAGACCTAGAGGGAGGGAGACTCACATCCTGTAAATAATCAGCTACCTCACAGTTATTTGGGGGAAAGAGCCTAGATAATCAAGTCTTAACAGAACTCAGCCTCATTTAGGTGGGGGGAGGGGGGGAAACAGTAAAAATCCAAAACAGATTTCTGGGAGTATTAGCTCCCAAGTGATAGGCAGCCTTTTAAACTGGAGGTGGGGGTGGGGGTGGGGGACACGTCTGGACTATAGATTCTAAAAGTAGGTTGGTAAATTGAGACAATGTTTTTTAGTAATAACAATCAAAAATTATATTTTTAACACTAGACCGTCCCCACGGCAAGGAGGCTGCCTTTTCTCTTGTCCGCCTCTTTCCTCTGATAACACCTGTCTTTCCCTCAAGTCAGCTATTTCAAGTGAGTCAGGATCTCTCTAAATATAACAAGTCTTCACAAACTTCCTTCAACATCCCGAGTCTCCAGCAGAACTTACAGTATTTTAAAGAGGAAGATGATCAATCCACTAACCAAAAGAGACAGAGAGATACACGCTCACACCATATTTAGAGGCAGCTTTCCAGCTCATAGAAAGAACCAAAACTGGCTAAGAACCTCCCTCCCCTCCTGACTCCACCCCCACAGACAACTTTAAATAGCCTCTTTTCTACTTCTGCCTCACCCCATTCCAGTGCTGTCCCCCCCCCCATTCTTATTAAAGACATGATTACCACTACATAGTTACAACAATTATTATCTCTTCCCCTTAAGAATTATAGTAGTGGTTTTTTTTTTCCTCTCCTGCTTCCATTGGTACTGGGGGTATTTGCAAATTCTCTGAATTCCTTTCCTTATATGGAATATCTCTCCTTGATCTATCAGCGGCTCTTTTGAAAAACCTGAATAAACGTCCTGCAGATTTTGGGGGTGACTGGGCATCCTCCACGTAGCACATACAAAGCAGACATCTGACCCACATTATACAAAACAGGCTCAGAGTTGTAAAGGCTTTTTGTTGTTCTTTTTTTTTTATCAGGTAGGTTTTAGCATGAGTTTTAGCTAAACCAATGTTTCCCCAAGCCCCGCTTTCCAGAAAACTAAAATTTTTCTTTTTGTCGGATTCCAGTGTTGGTCATCTGGTGGACCACTACCAAGAACACTAGATAAATCTCTAGCCTTTCATGATACAAAGGCTTGTTCAGACTTCAAAATCCTTGGGTAATCTGCATTACACAGTATCCAAAATAACTAACTAACTAACTAAATAAATAAATAAATAAATAAACCGACCAAAAAATTACAAACTGCTGTTGAACTTGGGGGTCTAGCCTCTGGGTGTAGCTTTCTCTGCTGCTCACACATTCTTGGAATTGTTATCAGTTTCCCAAGAAATTCTTTTCTAATTGAGCCTCTAGGCTTAATTGGCTTCTCCAGTGGAATGTAGTGGTGCGAAGGAAACTGACCGTCAGCTTGACTTTCTAAACAGAAGTGGCCCTCGCTCTAGGGTGGAGAGGGTGCTTAGCAGAGCTGGAACAGTGTCTATCACCTCCTGGTTGTGGTGGTTGTCAGAGGGCTGACAGGTGGGGGCGGGGCGGGCAGGGGGCAGCCAGCTCGCTATGCCATATAAAGCACTGAGCTATATTTAACTCCCTGCCTGCGTACTTTCTGGATCTAGGACTTCAGACTGCAGACCCAAGCAAGTATCACCTTCCCTGGGCAGGTCTTAAGGCTTGTCTAGTGAGAAAAAAGAGCCTCAAAGTGTCACAGTAGCCCTCAAATTTAGCGTCTGAAGTAAAAGGATGAGTCCATTTAAAGGCCAGGCTCTCCGAACTTACTCAGACTAGGTCCATCAGCGAAAACCACCGGGGGCTGGGGGCCGGCAAACACTGGGTATTCAGTTTTGCACAGACCTTGGTGATGACATAAACCTCAGAGGTTTTATACCAGCAGGAGGCGAAGTTCATCTCCAGCTTCACCCTTTTCAGCTCCCAGCTTCGCACCCACCCACCTCCAACCAAAGGGGAGGAGGTAAAGAAGAGGAAAAAGAGAAAAAGGGAAAGGACGGAATAAAAATGAAACGTGAGCAGCAGTAGAGGCGGCATCCAGTGCTCTGGGCCACGGCCAGGCTGTGTGCAGGTGTCCCTGCAGGAGGAGGTTCACCTTCCTTTGCTCTGCAGCCCCTGTAGTGACGCCCCCCAGAGTGGCCACGCGGACAGGAGGTGAGGGAGACAGTGTGAGCGTGCACTTACATCTGTGGCCTTTTTCTCCGCCAGCTCCAGTTTCTCCTGGGCATCTTTGAGAGCCTCGGAGTATTTGTCCAGTTCATCTTCAGTGCCCTTGAGTTTCTTTTGCAGTGACACCAGCTCATCTTCCAGCTGGGAGTTGGCAGTGGAGTACGGGGAGTGGGGGGGAGGGAGGGGGGGTGCGGCAGGCAGCGTGATCCCGCAAGGTGCGGGTTGAGGGTGCATAGACCATAAAGGACAGGGACAGTGGGAGAGAGAGAGAGGGAAAGACAGGGAGGGAGAGAGAAAGAGAAAGAGTTAGCTATTCGTGTGCAGTGCCTCGCCGCGCGCCCGGGGTACCTTGGCGGCGGTCTCGTCGGCAGCCAGGAGGCTGTCCTCTGCCTTGTGCAGCTCCTCCAGCACCCGGTCCCGCTCGTCCTCCGACGCCCGCAGCAGCTTCTCTTTCGCTGCGATGTCCTCCTCGAGCTGGGGCAGCGGCGAGCGGGCGCGGGCGGCCGGAATGGACCGGGTGGGAGACACACGACAAATGGGTTGGCTGGGACCCTGGGGCTAAGGGATCGCTGCTTTGGGGCTCAAGTGACCCCAGGTCTATCTCCCAGGGCTGGAACCACTCAGTGACTCATCTCGCATCCCACCCCGGGACCACAAGCTCCGGCCGAAGACAGCAAGCTCAGGTCCCCAATTTGAGGGATGGCAGAAACATGCCCTTGTTTGGCTAACTTTCCATCTGTGTCTCCCATTCTGTCCCATCTTTGTTCTTAGGAAATAATTCAGTGACTCCCTCCTCTTCCCTTCAAAGTCTTCATCCCGTGTTGAGGGATCTTACTCCCCAACCAAAAAGTCCAAAGAACTTCGGACACCTTAGGACTTGAGCTTTGCCCCGCTCCCCCACCCTTCCCTCCAGGCAACCCGGGAACTTGTATCCTTTCTCTCTCTTTCAAAACTGATTCCCAACCCTAAGAGTCACGAGCCTCTCTAGGGAGGAAGCTCAGTGGACCTCGCAGATCGTGGGAGCCAGAGAAGGGCCACGAGCGTCCTCAGACAAGACAGAAAAGTTAGAAGCAGTTTAACTCTCGCGCTTCTTCTCTTTCTTTTCCTTTTTAAACGCGCGCCCCTGGACTCCCTGGCTGGGGATGGGATGGGGAAAGGGAGTCAGTTCGGGTCCCGGGGCTGAGGGACCGACGCTAAGCTGGGGCATTGGGGCTTGGGGATAGGTGCAGACCTGCTTGCTCCGGTCTTCCGCCGCCTTCTTGTCAGCCTCCGCCTGCTCAGCTCGATCCAAGGCGTTCTCTTTGTCGAGCTTCAGCATCTGCATCTTCTTCTTGATGGCGTCCATGGTGGCGGTGGCGAGGGGCCCTTAGGCAGCGGAGCGAGAGGAGACGCGAGCGCGGTGGGGTAGCAGAGCCGGAGTGCGAGCGCGGAGCTGCTTGCTGCTCCCTGATATGTACTTTCCCAGGGGGGCGACCGCATTCCTTAGGACAGCCAATACTTTTTTGGAAAAGCTTGTTCCTCCTTCCCCCTTTCCCAGTCTCCTGCCTCCGCCCCGTGCCCCCTCCTCGCTCCTCCCGCGGGGGCCGCACGCCCATTCGCTGCCGCCTGCCGGCCTCCCAGTTGACGGTGGATATGACTATATATGGGGACCCGAGCCTCCGAGGCCGCGGCCGGGCGAGGCCGTCCTATTTCTAAACCTGCACGCCTGGGAAAGAGCGCCCGGACCTCGCTGGAGAGGAGCCCGGCAATGGGCGAGAGTCTCTAGCCACCTCCCAGAGCGATCGTCTGGCCGTCAGGGTCCCCAGAAGAGCCTGCCCGGAGTCACCGGGAATAGGGCAGGTGGTGTGTGCGCACCGGCTCACTCTGCCTCCAGATCCTGGGGTGCTGCTCATTGTAAGGTCCGGGGGCTGCCCGTCACGGCCACTGCCCCTCGCCTCTGGGCCTGGGAGCTCTCGGTATTCTGTTGGGTCCTTGTGGCAGCACTCAGCCCACCCACCAGTTGCCGTCATGGTCTCTCACCGTCTGAAAATTTCAACCAGAGCAGAGAAATAGAGGTGGAAGAAGGTTTGGGAGCCATTCCTGAGACCCTGTCTCTCTGCCCCTGACAGTGAACATAGTGACACACACAGGAAGTTTTGAATCGAGTCGTTTCACCAAACTGGGGGTGGGTAGTGAAATACTTTAGGGACTTAGGGCCCAAATGAGCCTGCGCTGTGCTTTGGAAAGGGCAGAGGGAGTGTGTCAGTGTGTAGAGGTTTAGGGGTTTTTCTCCCCTGTGGGAGTCGGTGGTGTGTGTGTGTGTGGTCTTTAGTCATCGGCAGCTGCATAGCTGTGATTTGTAACAGCTTCAATGCTGTAGCTTCCCTCCATTTATTCATTTGAATGTTTTACTATAGTTGGTTACTTATTTGGGGGGTGGGGTCATGGAGGTGCCCTCCTGCTTTGGTGGACTGTAACGGTCAGAGAACAACTCTTTAAGAGTCAGTTCTTTCTACCACGTGGGAGTTTGATCCAACACAGGTATTTGTGCTTGATAGCAAGCTCCTTTACCTGTTGAGCCATCTTGTTAGTCCAGTTTCCTTGCTTGGATCCTTACAGGGAGTCGGTCTCTTTCTGTAAGGCATTTGGGTGCTGGTGCTGAAAACATGGTACAAATTAGCTAAGGAAATGTTTCTATCTGTAGCCTGATCTCTGCAGAGGGAAAGGGGCCAGCCGTCCAGCTCAGCACTGAAGACAGAAGGATTTTCCTTCCATATCTCTTTAAGCTTACCTCAGGCCAGTCCCCAAGGAGGAGAGAAGCCTGATCTTTTCCAATTCAGTGAGGCTTCAGGAGGGGAGAGAGCTGTCCCCAAACCTCCCTGATGGCCAGCTGAGACAGGGTTGTGAGGGACTTGTGACCAGTCCCTACAGAATAATTTACAGCCTGTACTACATGGATATCAAATATTCCCCAGACGGTGTCTGAGTCGATTAGACAGGCCAAATGATTTGCTAAGTCCTTCAAGAAGAGAATGATCATATTCCTCTTTAGGATTTTATCAGGTTTCTGGCTGCCGAGGAGGGAAAACATACCCGCTGGTAGTGACCAGAACATTGGAACAGGATGCACAGGGATTCTGTGGCACAGAAAATTCACCAGAGCCCTTCCTTGCCACGTGCCAAGTGGCTCAGGGTGCTGACACCCTTCCAGGCCATGGGCCGCATTCAGATGTGTGGGCTATAGGAAGCTGACTCTCCAGCTTGGAGTTTAACAGAGGAGAAGAATAGGGAATCTGGAATTTAGAAGCTGAGATCCAAAATGGACCTGGATACTTCTTTTTAATATAGCTTTAGCCATGGTGCAACCTCTTAAAGCCTCCGTTCTCTTCTATTAATGAAGTACCGGAGTAGAGACTGCCTTTCTCCACGTGCTGGGCATAGTTGAAAAACTCACTAAATCCATTTTAAATAAGCTAATGGTACAGTCCATTAAATATACCACAACCGGATACCTGTTACATGCATGACAGGCAGTACTGGACTCTGAACTCAAAACTGGGTGATGTACAACTTTCTCATCCAGATGCTGAGAATGAACAGAGGTGTAAGATCTCCGAAAGGAAGACACGGGAAGAACCAGGTTAGAGCAAACAGAAAAGGCTTCTTTGGGGAAGTTTTACAACAGATTTTAGAGGAGGGTTGCAAAAGGGATTGAGAAGCCCTTAACACTGGTTGGACAGTAGGTTTCCCTGAACATCAGACTGGAAAGGCAAGCTGAGACCAGATGGCAAAGCTTGGAATTCTAGGTTGTCCTTGAACTCCTGTCCTCCTTCCTCTGCTTCCTGAGTCCTGGGGTTACACAATACACGGCTCTTGTGTGGGTGGAAACTATAGATTTCTTTCTACCTCTCCTTAGCCTTGGGACTCTCCCATACAGCTAAACTCACAGGCTGAGCCTATGGAGCTCAAGTGTTACACTGAGTTACACTGAGCCAACTTTGTGGGGATGGGGTGCATATGCTAGAGGTCAACCTTGGGTGTTATTCCTCAGGATGGCATCTACATTGGTTTTGAGACAAGGTTTCTCATTGGCCTGGAACTTGCCATGTAGGCTAGGCTTGCTAGGTGGAGATCCCCAGGGATCTGACTCTCCAGTGCTGTGATGGCAGGTGTGCATATTATATTCTGCAGAGTAAAATCAGGTGCTCACTGAGCCAGCTCCCTAGCCCCAGAAACGACCATATCATCAACACCGATGGGTTAACATAATGTGTCCCTGAGTTTAGTCATTACCATTTCACCCCTCTGAATAGTCTGACAGCTGGCCAGGTCCCTTCCAGCTTCATAGATGAAGTATCATGACCTGCCTTCCATCAAGGAATATGACAAACCAAATACCATGATTTCTATAACAAATTCTATACCGAACACATCTTCTGGGTCTCAAAGAGGATCTTGAAGAGAGGACTGAAAAGTCACTTGCTATATAGTATATATTTGCTCCCCAGCAATTGACCATGAATAAGAACCTGTATAAAGGGGCCGGGCGTGGTGGCGCATGCCTTTAATCCCAGCACTCGGGAGGCAGAGGCAGGTGGATTTCTGAGTTCGAGGCCAGCCTGGTCTACAAAGTGAGTTCCAGGGCTACACAGAGAAACCCTGTCTCGAAAAACAAAACAAAACAAAACAAAGAACCTGTATAAAGATGATCCAACAAGCTATGTTTTGGTCTGTCCGGCAAAGGCAAGCTGGGATACTCAGCTTTTCTCTCACTGTAGCTCATACCAAGGGACACAGAAAATATGAATTATTAACTGCTGAGGTGAAAAGGATTGAGAGTTTGGGCTGAAGAAGCCATGTGCAAAAGTGACTGTGGTTATTTACAAATGTTTGGGCTCTCTGTCCAGCCAGTGTCTTGGCAGGATTGTATATCTTCACCAAAGTCAGTTAGGTGCTTGTTTTGGTCAAGAAAATGGGAGCATAAATGGCTTGTGATGGGCACTTTAAGAGCTAGCCTGTGCCTCACAGTATTTATTTTTTTAATACTGTCCTTCTGGGTTCCCAAGAGACACCTCACACATTCACACATCTTAACTAAGTCTTGGCAGACAATGTAACAAAACCAAGATACAAACCTTCCTGATTTTAGGTCACTGAAATCTGGGGTTTGTTTGTTACTGAAATGGAGCTAGTTTCCCTGACTAATACAGCCCCATAGGTCAGTTCAGATAGGAGGAAGCCAGGAGCTCTGGTCATAGAGGTAGGAGCATTCAGTAGTCATGTCAAGATGAAGGGAAGTACAGTCCAGAGGGAGATTAGAGGTTATCTGATAAATTTATTTTCAAGAAAGCCTTACACTTCTCATTTCCCAGGGACATATGAGAAAGAGTGCATTTCTTGACAGTTTAAGAGCTGATTTTTTTTTTTCATTAACAAAAAACAACAACAACAAAACCAAAACCAAGTAGCCAAGTAGTGGTGTTGTGGGAACCCACCCAACAACCTAAGATTTTATTTTATTTTATTTTATATTATATGTAAGTACACTGTAGCTGTCCTCAGACACTCCAGAAGAGGGAGCCAGATCAGATGGCTGTGAGCCACCATGTGGTTGCTGGGATCCGAACCTATCACCTTCGGAAGAGCAGTCAGGTGCTCTTACCCACTGAGCCATCTCACCAGCCCCCCCTCTGTTCTTTTTTATCCTCTCTTTCTGACCCAGAGTCTTTCTAAATTGTCTAAGCTAGTGCTGAGCTTGATATGTAGCCTAGACTGGCCATCCCCCTGTCTCAGCCTCCCAAGCACAGAGATTACAGGTATGTACCCTCACACCTGGATAGTTTAGTTTTCCTAGGAGAGTTTTATACCGTCCCTTCCCCTCCGGGAAGGCGCCTGCACTTACCATACTACATTCCCCAATATTTAATTACAGAAGAGAGTCAGCCTGAGCGGGGCTCCCTGACACCCTCAACAGGAATGCTTACCTGAATGTGTACACGAGGGATTGCTTGTTTTAAAAAACAACAAAACAAAACAAGACTCTCATTGCCTGCCAGTCACGCCGTGCTTAACAGCAAGAGCCCCTACCTGTGCATTGCGACTCCCCCAGAGTCAGCCTCCCTGACTCAAACAATGAAGAGAAAGTGAAGACTCTATAATTAAATCCAGAGACAATGCTCCTTCCACTAGGTTCTGGAATGTAGTGTGCTATACCCACGGCTCATTGTCCTCGGAACAAGATACAGCATGTTCTTCTCTTCAGACACAGGGCAGTGTTGTTTCCCAAGGGTCATCGAGAGCCCATGGAAAACAGCCTCTGCCTGGAGCCGGGCAGGGTGGCACTCTGAGAACAATCTCTGGGGTCTCTGGGCCAGGGTGGGCACCTGACTTCATTGTCTGGTGGCCCACACCTGGTCCGGATTCTGCTGAGATCCCAGAGTGGGCTAACCCTCTGGAGAGAATGGCATGGGTAAACTAATTTTCCTGGTATATTAAAGGGGAAAAAGGCACAAGGATTTTTCTGCTTTATGCTTCTTCTTCTGTCTCTCAGAGGAAGTATCTATGTGTGGGTGTAATCAAGTTAACCAAGCCCAGTTATTGATGGAATTTAGCCACCTCGAGAATGATTCGCTTCTCTTTTTTTTTCTTCCAAGATATGTTTTCTTTTGTGTGTGAACATGTGAGCTTATGCAGAGGCCAGACGAGGGTGTCAGAGCCCCTGAAGCTGGAGTTACAGGCGGTTGAGAGATGCCACTGTGGGTACTGGAACTTCACTTGGGTCCTCTGGAGGAGCAGCCAGTGCTCTTAACTGCTGAGCCATCTCTACCTTTTCCGTGTTAAGTTTTAGAAAGGACTCTCAAGCTCATTCCCTCCTTAACCCCCCCCCCCCCAC